>BDUI01002494.1:51687-78228 GCA_002335545.1 Apodemus speciosus | reverse complement strand
GGGGGGCAGCCTTGTCTAGTCCCTGATTTTAGTAGGATTGCTTCAAGTTTCTCTCCACTTAGTTTGAGGTTGACTACTGGTTTGCTGTATATGGCTTTTACTATGTKTAGGTATGGGCCTTAAATTCCTGATGTTTCCAAGACTTTTAATATGAAAGGATGCTGAATTTTGTCAAATGTTTTTTCATCATCTAATGAAATGATCATGTGGTTTTTTTCTGTGGGTTTGTTTATGTAGCAGATTACATTGTTGGGTTTCTGTATATTGAACCATCCCTGTATCCGTGGGATGAAGCCTACTTGATCGTGGTGAATGATCATTTTGGTTTTGATGTGTTCTTGGATTTGGTTGGCAAGAATTTTATTGAGTATTTTTGCATCAATATTCATAAGGGAATTGGTCTGAAATTCTCTTTCTTTTTGGATCTTTGTGTGGTTTGGGTATCAGCGTAATTGTGGCTTCATAGAGCAAGTTGGGTAGTGTTCCATGTTCCATAGTATTCTGATTATTTCAGTCTTCTCATATCTGTGGAGGTGTGTTTTGTGACCAATTATATGGTCAGTTTTGGAGAAGGTGCCATTAGGTGTTGAGAAGAAGGTATATTGTTTTGATTTAGAATGAAATGTTCTATAGGTATCTGTTAAATCCATTTGGTCCATAACTTCTGTTAGTTTCACTGTATCTCTGTTTAGTTTGTGTTTCCTTGATCTGTCCATTGATGAGAGTGGGGTGTTGAAGTCACCCACAATTATTGTGTGAGGTGCAATGTGTGCTTTGAGCTTCAGTAAAGTTTCTTTTACAAATGTGGCTGCCCTTGCATTTGGAGCATAGATGTTCAGAATTGAGAGTTCTTCTTGGTAGATTTTTCCTTTGATGAGTATGAAGTGTCCTTCTGTGTCTTTTTTGATGACTTTTGGTTGAAAGTTGATTTTATCCGATATTAGAATGGCTACTCCAGCTTGTTTCCTGGGACCATTTGCTTGGAAAATTGTTCTCCAGACTTTTACTCTGAGGTAGKGTTTGTCTTTGACACTGAGGTGAGTTTTTTATATGCAGCAAAATGTTGGGTCCTGTTTACATATCCAGCCTGCTAGTCTATGTCTTTTTATTGGGGAATTGATTCCATTGAGGTTAAGAGATATTAAGGAATAGTGATTGTTGCTTCCTGTATTTTTGATATTATTTTTATGTTTGTGTGGTTATCTTCTTTTGAGTTTGTTGAGAGAAGATTACTTTCTTGCTTTTTCTAGGGTGTAGTTTCCCTCCTTGTGTTGGCATTTCCTATCTATTATACTTTGTAGGGCAGGATTTGTGGAAGTATATTGTGTAAATTTGGTTTTGTCATGGAATATCTTGGTTTCTCCATCTATGGTGATTGAGAGTTTTGCTGGGTATAGTAGTCTTGGCTGGCATTTATCTTCTCTTACGGTCTGTATGAGGTCTGCCCAGGATCTTCTAGCTTTCATGGTCTCTGGTGAGAAGTCTGATGTAATTCTGAYAGGCCTGCCTTTATTAGTTACTTTACCTTTCCCCCTTACTGCTTTTAATATTCTTTCTTTTTTTAGTGCATTTGGTGATTTGATTATTATGTGCTGGGAGGACTTTCTGTTTTAGTCCAGTCTGTTTGGAGTTCTATAGGYTTTATGTATGTTCATGGTCATCTCTTTCTTTAGGATAGAGAAGTTTTCTTCTGTAATTTTGTTGAATGTATCTACTGGCCCTTTAAGTTGGAAATCTTTGCTCTCTTCTATACCTGTAATCCTTAGGTTTGGTCTTCTCATTGTGTCCTGGATTTCCTGGATGTTTGGAAAAGCTTCTGGATACAAACTTTTTGCATTTTGCATTTTCTTTGACTGTTGAGTCAATGTTTTCCTTGGTATCTTCAGCACCTGATATTCTTTCTTCTATCTCTTGTATTCTGTTRTTGATGCGTGCATCTATGACTCCTGATTTCTTTCCAAGGTTTTCTATCTCCAGAGTTGTCTCCCTTTGTGATTTATTGTTTCTAGTTCCATTTTTAGATTCTGGATGGTTTTGTCCARTTCCTTCACTTGTTTGTTTGTGTTTTCCTGTAGTTCTTTAAGAGATTTTTATGTTTCCTCTTTAAGGGCTTCTACCTATTGACCCATGTTCTGCTGCATTTCTTTAAGGAATTTTGTGTTTCTTAAAGGGCTTCTACCTGTTGACACATGTTCTCCTGTATTTCTTTAAGGGAGTTGTCCTTCTTGAAGTTCTCTATCAGCATCATGAGATGTGATTTTAAATCCAACTCTTGCTTTTCCAGTGTGTTGGGGTATCTGGAACTTGTTGTGGTGGGAGAACTGAGTTCTGATGTTGCCAAGTAGACTTGGTTTCTGTTGGTAGGTTTCTTGTGCTTGCCTTTCACCATCTGGTTATCTCTGGTGTTAGTTGGTCTTGGTATCTCTGGCTGGAGCTTATCCTTCCTGTGAGCCTGTAAGCCTGTGTCTGTACTCCTGGGAGACCAACTCTCTTCTGGCAGGGTCTGKGCACAGAAGGCTGTGAAGCTGCCTGGCTCCCTGTTGAAAATGGTGATTGGAAGGCTCCTGTCACAGCTGCTCTATGGATTGAATGCCCTGTGTTCCCTCCAGAGGGATATTGGAAAGCAAGTGGAGCTCTCACCTCAGTGCTCATAACTGAGAGAGCTGCTGGGAGGTCACTCTCTCTTAGAGGGCTATGCACAGAAGCCTGTGGAGCCATCAGGCTCCCTGGTGCAAATAATGACCTGGTGTGGGTTTTTAAATCCCAAAGTCTGTACACTTTCTCCCACAAGGCCACACTTCCTTCAACAAAGCTATACCTCCTAATTTGTCTAGCTTTTCTCAAACAGTTCCACTCCTGTTGCAGTAGCCAATTAATCTTTACTCAAATTGACCCCTGCAGTGGTGGCCCATGTTCCTCACTACCCATCCCAATATTCTGGGTTCCCAAGTGAAAGACACACACTCATCCTCATATTTCAATATGCATTACGCAGCTTAATGGCTGGGCCACTCTCAAACCTGCACATGGCTAACACACTCCCCTCCAATATTCCTGAGTTATTACTTACTAAAATCTATATTCCATCTTTACTACCCTAGACCCAGCCAGGGTGTGTATGGGGGGGACCCTGGGGCTGCTCTTCCTTATCTCTTATGTGTCGACTCTCTTTCTCTGTCCTGCACTTCTCAGGCCCGGTTTTTACTCCTTCCCCTGCATGGCAGTTCTCCTTCCCTCTCTTTTTCAATCSCTTCCCCAGGAATCCTAAAAGTCCTGTCTGTGTCTCTCTGCCCAGCCATTGGCCACCAGCAACTCTACTTTCCAATTAAAACCAACCGTGGGCAAGGTCCCTCAGCATCTTACATGCAGACATGCAGATTTCCGTGTAATTTTGGGGACCAAATTAACATAAGAAGCATTAGACCAAATCCACAACACACTCCCTGGTGACTAAGCATTCAAATATGAGCCTATTGGCCCATTCTTATTCAAACTGCTACAGTAATTATCTTTCTTTGATGAGTTTTAGGTGATTTAGATATTACAGGAACTGTGGCCTTGCAAAAAGAATCAGCCAATGTTTCTTCTATTTCTATTCTGTAGAATAATGGAGTACTGGTTTTAATTCTTCTTTGAAAGTCTGATAAAATTCTGTGCTAAAACCATCTGGACCTCAACTTTTATTGGTAGGAAGACTTTTATTTACTGCTACTAGTTCACTATGGGTTATAGGTCTCTTCAAATTGCTTATCTGATCTTGATTTAACTTTGGTATGTGGTAATATCAAGAAAATTATCTATTCCTTTTAGATTTTAGAATTTGATAGAGTACAAGTTTTTAAAAGTATGAACTAATTCTCTGGGTTTCCTTGATGTCTGTTGTGATGTCCTCTTTTGTCTCTAATTTTGTTAATCAGATCTTCTCTTTCCATCTTTTAGTTAATTTGATAAGGGTTTGCCAATATTACTGTTTTTATTCCCAAAGACTGACTCTTTGTTTCTCTGTATTTCTGTTTGTTCATTTCAATTTTGTTGATTTCAACCCTGAATTCGACTTTTTTTTTTTTTGCCATCTATTTAGATTTAGTTCCTTTGATTCTAGAGCTTTCAGGTGTGCTGTTAAATTACTAATTTATGATTTTATTTTTAAACATTGGCATTTAGTACTATGAACTTGCTTCTTAGAACCATTTTCATTGTGCCCYATAAGTTTAGGCATGTTGTTTCTTCATTTTCATTCATTTCTAAAGTTTTTAATTTCTTTCTTAATTTCTATCTTGACCCATTAATTCGCTCAGCTGCAAGTTGTTCAGTTTCCACGAGTTTGAAGGTTTCTGTTCTTTCTGTTGTTGAGATCTACCTTTAATCCATGGTGGTCTGGATTAATTAATTTCACAGTAATTTTGGTTTGCAGTCTATTTTGTCAGATATTAAAATGGTTATACCAGCTTTTGTCTTGGTTTGGTTTGCTTCAAATACCTTGTTCTATCCACATCCTTTTACTCTGGGATGATACCATACTTGATGTGAAAGTATGCCTCTTGGGTGCTGCAGACAAATCAGTCCCATTTCCCATCTATTCTGCTGGCCTGTGACTTTTTATTGGGGAGTTGAGACCATTGATGTTGAGAATTATCAATGAGCAGTGTTTGTTAGTTCCTGTTGTTCTGCAGTGGTGGTGGTGGTGGTGGTGTTCCCCACCCCTCTTTTGCTTTTACTGAGATTATCTATTTCTTGTGTTTTTTTTTTGGGGGGGGGTATGCTTAACCTCTTCCACTTGAAATTTTCCTTTTATTGCCTTATCTAGACCTGGATTTGTAGATAGATAGACCGTAAATTTATTTTTATTGTGGAATGTCTTTCTTTCTCCAATTATTGTGATCAAAACTTTTTCTGGGTATATAGTCTAAACTGGCATTCATGATCTTTTAGAGTTTGTAAAGCTTTCATCTAGGCCCTTCTGGATTTTAGAGTTTCCATTGAAGTCATGTGTTATTCTAATAGGTCCGTCTTTATATATTATTTGGGCTTTTTCCCTTGTAGCTTTTAACATTATTTCTTTGTTCTATGCATTTAGTAGTTTGATTATTATGTGTCATTGGGAATTATTTTTCTATTCCAGTCTATTTGGTGTTCTGTATGCTTCTTGTATCTTGATAGATACCTCCTTATTTAGGTTGGGTAAATTTTTTTCTATAATTGTATTGAAACTATTTTCAGACTCCTGGGATTCTTCTCCTTCCTTGATTCCTATTATACTTATATTTGGTCTTTTCATAGTGTTCTAGATTTGTGATTGTGAGCTGCCATATGGCTACTGGGAATCAAACCCAGATTATCTGCTAGAACAGCTAGTGCTACAGTCTCTTAATCATTAGCCCTGCTTTGTTTTTTGACTATTGTGATTAATGCTACTATATATGTCAGTTTATAAATACATCTTCACGTCCTTACTTTGTGTGTGTGTGTGTGTGTGTGTGTGTGTGTGTGCATGCGTGCATGCGTGTAAATAAGGCATTGCATGTGTGTGAAGGTTAAAGGACGTCTATTGGAGTCATGTCTATCTACCATGGGTTCTAGACATCAATCTCAGGTTACTGAGTTTGCACAACAAGCATATTTACTCAGAGAGTCATCTCACAGGCCTAGAGTAGCTATAACACTATGTCTTGGCAAGGGTAAGTATCAAATGGAACCTCATATGTTAGCATGTACTTACTGATAGATCATCCATTTTACTTCTAGGTACTTACTGAGGAGAAATGAATCATGTCCTACCAAAAGACCCACATGCTTTGGGTAGAAATTCTCAGTGTCTTGACTATGGTAAGGGCTGGTTGATCTGTTGGTATAGATTCCTGTTGAAACTCATCTAAATGCACTGTACTAGATACCTTTCTTATTGTGACTAAAGTATTTGACTAAAATGAGTCAAAAAGGAATTATTTATTCTGGCTCAGTGTTTTAGAAGGTTTAATCCATGATAGTTTGGCCCTGAGCCTCTAGTTCTGAATTTAGGCAGTCATTGCAGCCAGATGCTATGGTAAAGAAAATGCTTCACCTCGTTTGGAACAAGAAGCAAAGAACAAGACAGGAACTCCAGTCCAGGTATAACCTCCAATCTACTTCCACCATACCTTCTAAAATTCCATAAACTCCTGAAATAGTACCACCCTCCTGAGACCAAGTGTTTAAACACATGGTGCCTGTGGGCAACGTTTCAAAATCAAACCACAACACATGCATTTTTCAATAGCTCCATCTCATTATATGTAAATTATTGCCTGATAATATTTTTTAAGAGTAAGTTTCTTAGTAACAGAGAAACTATTACAATAATCTCACTTTAGTAACGGAGAAACTATTACAATAATCTCTCAAAAAAAAAAAAAACCAATAATCTCTCTCTGAGTCTCTACCATCTGCCTATGTCCTACAAGTTAACTTTTTGTACTAAAGAATAAAGTATTTCTACACTCACTTTCTTTTAGTTATAAGCCACAAAGATTTTCCAGAATGTTTCACCAACACTTCAAATAGACTGAGAATCAAACAAGGTATAGTTAAAACATCTGCCCTAAAGTAGAGAAAAAAAATTATGTTATAGCATTATTTATAATGCCCCCTAGGTAAAATTAAAACTTCAAAGTTACTTCATTTGTATTTCAAATTTGCCCTTGAATTGGATGACTATTTAAACATAAAGCCAGCAAAAGGGATATTCCTAGGTCAGCTCCTCATTGACGGGACTGAAGGAAGCTGCCCGCCATAGCCTCGGTCAAAGCTCAGCTGTACACGCTGCTTGTAGTTTTGCCTGAGTCAAGCACATGCACCCAAAAGGAAGGTTTCTTTACAAATCACAAATTGTTCATTAAAACATTATTTAAAAGAATGCATAGCCTTTTGAAACTGTTGAAGGACCATATATAGCCTTGTGTTAAATTTCAGCATCAAAGGCTTAAGATACTGTTGAATGTGTGTATGTGTTTGTGTGTGTGTGTGTGTGTGTGTGTTTGCACATGCGTGTGCATTAGCTGCCTTAGGACATGACCTGAGTCAAGTACTGGAATACTGAATTTGATGCCCTAATCTCAGGTTTGAGATTATTTAACATCAAGAAAATATTCTTTGTTGTTCTATATTTTCATAACAAAAGAACCTTTTGCCAAAAGGATTAGCATATGTAAAGGGAAAAGGCCAGAGAGCAGTGAATTCTTCATCAGGCCAGCATCAGGACTATGTCCTTTTGAACCCTATGTGAGCATCTATTGAGATGCAATTGTTGGTTTGCCTTGTAGAGAGCTATAAATAATCACACTGTTTATATAGAGACATTTCCAGATGAATTCAATACTTCAGAAGGAAAATGGCCTTTTTAAAATATGTAAAAAGACTTTGAAAAAATATATTTTCTTTTCTTCAAGCAGTTCAATGAAAGCCAGTGACAAACCACACTTTTCTATGCATGCAAATCAGTGTGATCTCTAAGCCTTTGACTGTCCAGTTTCAGGATACAGAAACAGGAGACTTGGGCTTGTATTTCCAAAAGCTCCTCACCTAGAATTGCATGATTGGCTGGAAAGATGCTAACCAYATTCCATGGCTTCAAAATCTATCCTCTACTTCACTCTCACAGAGTCTTGGGTGCTGAGATAGAACAGCCTGGCAAGAGCAGCTTAAGGGAGATAGGGTTTGCTTTGGCTTGTGGTTCGAGGGTTCCATTCATCATGGCAGAGAAGTCACGAGAGCAAGGGCTCAAGGCATCTGATCACACTGTGTCCAAACTCAAAGGAAGACAAATGCTGGCGCGCTGCACACTTTCTCCCTTTTATGTTCCACCCCACTTTACCTGGGTCCTTCTACTGCCAATTAACAAGTAACTTAATCACTTACAGGCATGCCCACAGGCCTGTTTCCAAGGTGTTTCTAGATGCTGTCAAGTTTGACAAGTTTAACTAGGACAGTGCTCCCTAGTATCCTTCATTATATGTATATAAGTGGAATAAACAACTCTTGCTCCAGAAAGATAACATGCAAACTCTCTTAGAGTCCAGAAATCAAAAATAATACAAGGAAGGCAAATACTGTGATGTCAGTGTCAGCTGCTGAATTCTGTGTTAGGGAGGGAAAAACTGTAGCAAAATTAAATAAGGCCATGGCATAAAGAAACTGCAAAAATAAACATAAGAATAACCCAAAAGTTAAAAAATCTATAATCAATAAGAGTGGATAGATATGGCAGAGTTCTTAGATAAAACTGCATTTTCAACTATTTTTTAAAATGTTTCCCATTTGGCAGAACCCCAAATGGGCTTTGCCAAGCACTTTTCTCTGCACTTTTTAAGTGCATATGTATTTCAAGGAAAATTTAATCCATATGTTCTTCTCTCATTTACACAATTTATCAAAATGTTGCTTTGAATGAGCCATTTAATGTCTAAGAAAACTAAAGAGCACTCCTTTCCCTCCCAAATAAGATTTTAGCTTTTTTCTTTCTGAATTAAAAATGTATTCTAAACTGCATGGAAAACTAATTGAAAAATAGTCAATTCTGTTTTAATATTCAGAGCCAAATAATATCTAATAAAATGCAAACTAATAGAAAAGCACAGATTCCCTTCTGCTACTGTTTCTAACTTCCTCTCATGGTTCCAAGAAGCCAAGGAATATCTGAATTAAAGATACCATAGAAATAACATTTTTTCTGTCACTTTGGGGAAACTGAATCTGAACAAAGTTGCATAGGCAGACATCACAAAACAAGGATTAGCAGTGAAGCCAAAGTATTTGTCCAGTTAAGTGAGTTCTTTGTTTTTTTTTAATCTCAATTAGAATCTTATGCTCTAATATATTAGTGCTTTAGAATGATACAAGATCATGAACACACAGTGCAGATTATCCTGTATGAAACATGCCCTCTGCTTTCTCCAAACAAATGTTAGGAACACTGAGAAGCTTCGAGTGAGAAATTCAATGTCTGATGCTGCCACTGAAAATTTCAGTTGTCGAATTCACCAAGTGACCCTAATACAGATCCTTTACTCTCCCCAGAAAAGTCAGCAATGTGTGTGTGTGTGTGCATGCATGCGTGCGTGTGTGCGTGTGTGTGCGCGTGCATGTATGTGCACATATAGGCACATGTGCCCTATTGTAGGTGTGTAATATCAGAGGATGTTATACTTTCCAGAACTTACAGGAGTCAGTTTTGTCCTTTCATTCTGGGTCCCATGGGTTCAATTCAGATCACCAGGCTTAGGTGGCAAGCATTCCTAGCCAGTGAGAAGTCATCTAACTGACTACCACTCTTTCACAAGTCTAGCAACATCAGACACTCTTACCAAGAACAAGGAACAGGGAATTGCAGGGACTGCACATCAACAGATCAGGATACTCACCCTCTCTTTCCTTCCTTCTTCCCACAGAGGCTGCCACTGTGGTCTGTAAACAACACTTGTCATGGGTGTTCTGTTTCATCTGACAGTTAGGGATGAACCCACCCTGGCACAGCCATAGTCCACTTCGGGCTCAGTTTCTGTTACCAGTGTCTTCAGATACCTCAGTTTCTCCAGACAGGGAAACAGACCTGGGGAAAGGATAGATTGCTTCCCCAGGGAACTAAAAAAGAAGAGGTTTAGGGTTTCTCATGATCATGTCACAAAGAAGTTTGAAAGTATAGATCAAAARATTGGTGAAAAGATCTCCCTCCTTAGGTTTCTATATCATTATAGCTTCTCGGCGTTTAGGCAGGAGTGCTGTCTTAGACAAAGCAGTGACTACCAGAAGGTTCTCATTCTTTCAATGCAATGGAAGAGAGCAAGCATGTGATAAATATGTGCATATCACCAGCAAACAGTAATGGAGAGAATCATATCTTTTGTGGGGGGAGGAACCAAGAGGGTGCAGTGTGGGTGGACCAGGTGCTTGCTAGTTGTTTAGTCTTGGGAGGTTTCCTTGATCTCTCTGTCTTATGGGATGCTTTTAATGGAATGCTACTTTGCCCTGCTGCATAAAGATTCCTGAAACAATTTGTGTAAGGCACTAGTCTGCATAGAACTCAATGAAAGTAATTGTGATTAACTCTCACGGTTTTCTTTATTTTACTCATACAGGAAACTAGCTAAATTTCTAGGACTTATTGCCAGCAAAAAAGAAAGAAAGAAAGAAAGAAAGAAAGAAAGAAAGAAAGAAAGAAAGAAAGAAAGAAAGAAAGAAAAGAAAGAGAGAGAAAATGAAAGAGAAAGAAGGAAAGAAAGAAAGGAAAAAAGAAAGAAAGAAGTGTTATTTAGAACTGATAGATTTGACTCTAAGCAGGTAAAAGAAATTGCAAATCAGTAAACTGTTACTAAACCCAACCATGTGTTCAAAATACAAAGCAAATCCAACTTGATGCAATCACAGCAGGTACCCATGTCTCTCAAAGTGCAACTTCTAATAGCTGTACAGTCTTTCTATCCTGGTCTCCAATTGTCAAAATGAGCTAACTATTCTAGCTTACTCATTACAGAATATGCAATGATATTGAAGTATCACATGGTAGTCTGCAAATATGCACAGCCATTACAGAATATGCAATGATGTTGAAGAATCACATGGTAGTCTGTAAATATGCATAGCCATTATGGATCGATTCAAAAGAAAATTACCTTAAAATGGAAACAAGATTTCTAAAAAAAAATACCAATAATAATAACGTACTCAAAGATTAGACAGCCACTGTAACCAAGACTAAAATTCTCTTCAGTGCCGTCAGAAGTTGCAGAACCAGAAATGATTATGTCAGCAAAGAGCTTGGCAATGTGGTGTCTATGGGACACATGTGAAACCAGTTCTGATCTGCTTTGTCCTGGTGACTGAAGAGGATGTTATAGTGAGAAGAATGCAATTGTTGTCTAAGTGTCATTACCAGGGAAAGTGGGGTCCCTGCTCAGCGTTCTTAGCCTCATCAATAAGATGGTTTAAGAATGACTCGGAAGAACACTCAAGGACAATTTTATTACTGTTCCAAAGAGAAATCACAGGGCTGGAAGCCTGTAAGTCTTGGCAAGCATCCAGTGGAGGAGGGTGGAGAAGAGGGAGAGAGAAAGCTGTGGCTTTGTGAGGTAGTTATGGGAGCTTAGCAATCAGCCATGTGGCTAAAGGGAATAGGCTTCATAGAAAGACTGGGGAGATCCCAAAGTACCAGAGAAAACACGCTTAGACTGACCACCAGCCAACAAAAAAAGACAGAAAGGAAGGAAAGAGAAAGTTAGATTTCTGAGTCAGGACCCAGAAAGGCTGAGAGACTTAAGGAGCTTCAAGGCGACTTTGGTAGTGACTCTTGGTGACTTGGTAGTGAGTGGGCAGAGAATATGGACTCTGGGGAGGGAACATGTATTGTCTCCTTAAAGGGACAATTATTCTCCCTATCTATTTAGCATGGAGTTGGAGAAACGTCACTTTCTGAGTGATTAGTCTCTTAGCCAGATGGTTGACCAGTCCAACTGGATTAACTTGTACATTTTTGTGTAATTTAGAAGGTTAGTCTCCACCTAAGCCAGAGATAGATTCCACTCTCTTGGCCAGGAAAAGTAGGCCTTAATCAGCCTCAGGAGAACACTCATGAGGGCAGTAATCACACCACTCTGAARATGACATTCTATTTCCAGGTTTACAAAATGAAGTTAGATTTGGTGATCATAAATGTACYTGCCTTCTGGGATTGTAACTTCTGTGGTAGAGGGCTTGCTTTGCATGCTCAGTTTCCTAGGTTTGATCTCTAGTCCTGCTAAGTGGGAAAAAAACTGAACCTACTGAGCTAACATCTTATGGACCTATCATGACCTAGAACAATAAGATCAGCTCTAATACCCTCATCCCTGTCCTGTAATAATCAGTATGAAGAATGCCATGGATAACAAAAGCTTTACAGTAGAATCAGGTTCCTGTAATGTGTTCTACAATGTGCCTACAATGGTTCAGTGGTTAGAAAATTAACTGCTATGAATCTAAATTGGCTCCATCATGATGTCGGGACCATTTTCTATTTTATAGCTTTGCATAAAGGTTAAATAAGAGCATTTACTTGTCCACATAAAACCAGATACACTGAAGCTTGTAGAGGAGAAAGTGGGGAAGAGTCTTGAACACATGGGCACAGGGGAAAATTTCCTGAACAGAACACCAATGGCTTATGCTCTAAGAACAAGAATTGGCAAATGGGACCTCATAAAACTGAAAAGCAGTTATGTAAGGCAAAGGACACTGTCAATAGGACAAAATGGCAACCAACAGATTGGGAAAAGATCTTTACCAATCTTACATCTGATAGAAGGCTAATATCCAATGTATACAAAGAACTCAAGAAGTTATACTCCAGAAAGTCAAATAACCCTAGTAAAAATGGGGTACAGAGCTAAACAGAGAATTCTCAACTGAGGAAACTTGAATGGCTGTGAAGCACCTAAAGAAATGTTCAATATCCTTAGTCAGCAGGGAAATGCAAATCAAAACAACCCTGAGGTTCCACCTCACACCCATCAGAATGACTAAGACTACCCCACCCAGGGATGCATCCTATATACACTTATAAAACTCAGGCAAGGTGGGTGCCCACAAGTGCTGGCTGACTGGAGCTGGATATAGCTGTCTCCTGGGAGGCTCTGCTACTGCATGACAAATACAGAAGGAGGCACTCTCAGCCAGCCATTGAACTGAGCACAGGGTCCCCAGTGGAGGAGCTAGAGAAAGGACCCAAGGAGCTGAAGGGGTTTGCAGTGCCATAGGAGGAGGAACAATATGAATCACCTAGAACTTCCAGAGCTCCCAGGGACAAAACCATCAACTAAAGAGTATACATGGAGTTACCCATGGCCCCAGACACATTGTCAGCAGAAGATGATCTTGTTGGATACCAAGTGGGGGAGAGGCCCTTGGTCCTGGAAAGACTTGATGCCATAGTGAAAAGGAATACAGGACAGGGAAGCGGGGTGGGTTGATTGAGGGAGAGGAGATGGCTTTGGGATTGTCAAGGGATGGGGGAACCAGGAAAGGGGACAATATTTGAGATGTAAATAAAGAATATACCTAATTTAAAAAAAGACTCCCCAATTGGCCTGACCTGGCCAAACCCTACCCCACCACTCACGGGAAAGAATGTGCATCATGAGGGAGAACTTTTGTTCAGAACAAAAAGGAAAGGAAAGAAAAGAAAAGAAAAGAAAAGAAAAGAAAAGAAAAGAAAAGAAGAAAAAAGAAAAGAAAAGAAAAGAAGAAAAACTCAGGGGATAGCAGATGCTGGTGAGGATGTGGAGAAAGAGGAGCACACCTCCATTGCTGGTGGGATTGCAAGCTGGTAAAACCACTCTGGAAATCAGTTTGGCAGCTCCTCTGAAAACTAGACATAGTACTACCTGAAGACCCAGCTATCCCCTCCTGGGCATATACCCAGAAGATGTTCTAACATGTAATAAGGACACATGCTCCACTATGTTCATAACAGCCTTATTTATAATAGCCAGAAGCTGGAAATAACCCATATGTCCCTCAACAGAAGAATGGATACAGAAAATGTGGAATATTTACACAATGGAGTGCTACTCAGCTATTAAAAACAATGAATTCATGAAATTCTTAGACAAATGGATGGAACTAGAAAGTATCATCCTGAATGAGGTAACCCAGTCACAAAAGAACACACATAGTATGCACTCTGATAAGTGGATATTAGCCAGAAAGCTCAGAATAAACAAGATGCAACTCACAGACCCCACAAAACTCAAGAAGAAGGAACACCAAAGTGTGGGTGCTTCAGTTTTTCTGAGAAAGGGAACAAAATACTCACAGGAGCAATTATGGAGACAAAGAATGGGGCAGAGATTGAAGGAAAGGCCACCCAGAGACTGTCCTACCTGGGGATTTATMCTATAAACAGTCACCAAATCCCGGCACTATTATGGATGACAAGAAGTGCTTGCCAAAAGGAGCCTGTTATGGTTGTCTCCTGAGGGACTCTGCCAGAGCCTTACAGATACCTAGGCAGATGCTAGCAGCCAACCATTGGACTGAGCTCAGGGTCCCCAACAGAGGAATCGGAGGGAGGACTCGAGGAACTGAAGGGATTTGCAGCCCCATGGGAAGAACAACGATGTTGGCCAAGTAGACCCCCAGGGCTCCCAGAGACTAAGATATCAACCAAGAGGTACACGTGGTTCCAGCCACAATTGTGGTGGGGAAATGCCTTGTTGGGCCCGGGCATCAGTGGGAGGAGAGATCCTTGGTCCTATGAAGGCTTGATAGATGCCCCAGTGTGGGGAAATCGAGGGGTGGCAGGTGGGAATGGGTTGGGCATAGGGGCATCTTCTTGGAGGTAGGGGGTATGAGGATGGGGTGGGGGTTTTTTGGGAGGGGGAAACCAGGAAAGAGTTTGAAATGTAAATGAAGGATATATTCAATAATTTTTTTTTTTTAAAAAAGAGCATTTGCTTGCTTCACGATAGAAGCTCAGTACAAAGGGTACCATTATCAAGATGGCAGAAGAGGGCATAATGGAGTCAGACATTAGATGGAAGGCTTTGTACATCAAGGGAAAATCAGTTGGCAGGTACATAATGCTTCCAAACCCCCAAATTGCTCTAAGCTGTAGTTACAGGCAGTTGTGATCTTTTATTTACTCACCAATTTGAGGCATGCTGTATACCTCAGGTCCTGTTACCTGTAAGATGTCAGGAAATATAAACGCAGTATGATACCATTTGTTGACTGAATTAATGAAGTTGCTCCCTCAAGTCAGGCTTTGTCAGAGACTTTCAATGATTAGAGTTCAATTCCATCGCATGCAGGGCCATCACATTCCTAACGCATGACAGAATGTAACGGCCTGTAATTCTAGTTCTAGAATATGCAATGCCTTTCCTGACCTCTGCAGGTACTGCATGCACACGTACATATACTCAGACGCACTTACACAAAATAAGTATTTTTAATGTGAGGAGTACACAAGAACATGCCAGAGAAGCTACACACAGCAATAGAGAGAATTATTCTACATCAGAATATTTTCAGAGTTTCAAAATTCCTGTTAAGGGTTCTTATCATTCACACCAGAAGCAGTCAAGAGTGTTGCAATCCAGGCAGTAGCTCCAGTCGCTACTATCCCAATTCGTATAGCAGCTGTATCCCTAGGGCCATCTCCAAAGATAAATAGACACTGGGAAGAGTCTGCTAGCTGAGCTCCATGGTCAGAGCAACCTTCGGGGCTGCTGAATTCAGTCCTCTAGTGACAGAGGAAGTGAGAAACCAATGGACCAGGCCTTCTCCACAGGCTTTAAGGACTTTCTCTTCCTTATTTCTGCCTTCTGTGATTTTAACCAAGTCTTTAAAACATACCTGAAATAATGTGCATTCATGAGTGACGGTGAGCACCCCCTTCACACTTTGTAGGGAGGCTGAAATTGCCAAGGACAGTGCAGCCACTTTGGAAGAACTGAGGTCGGGCTAAGCTCCCTGAGGACCTCAAGAAGGAAAGAGGAACCCTCGGATCTACCCCAGGGGGAAATTCTGGAAATCCCAGCTGGGGCATAAGGCCAAGCAAGGAAACTACTGTCTCTCTATTTCTATCATTGTATATTTTCTGTAGTCTTTTTCTAAGCTTACAATCTCTTTACAAATTTTTGGTACATAATAATTCTTTCTTACAACTTTTTCACAGTGCTTTCTGGGTTTGGAGAATGTTGAGAAGTCCAGCTCACTAGGAAATAAATTCAGCCTGATTACTTAACCAAACTTCCTGAATGGCCACGGTAAGAATTCATATCCAATTCAAGAATGAACGGAGCATTGTCTTGTAAAATATCATCATTTCCTGGCTTTAAGAAGGGGGATAGAAGGATGCGCTGAGTCTGGGCAGAACGTTTTGGTCAGATCTTCAAGTTGAAACCTACAAGTCATAACAAAAGAGAAGAAGAAGAAGAAATAAGAGCAAAGTTTGTGAGTTYGGCAGTTTGGTGGGGAAAGATGGTGTTCAGATGTCTCCACCCACCCCATGCGTACCCTTTTCTCTTCGAGGACCTTGCTGCCTCTCGTCATTTTGGTTTCGAGTCAGGCATACTGGAACTGATCACTTTTCAGCCTCAATAAGTCCTTGTTAATTATTTTAACATTTCAGGTTTAGGAAACTCAAACCCAGTGTTTGCTAACTGCTCTTTTCCTTGATTTGTGTGCCCTCTTACGTTACAAGGGAAGTTAGGGCCATGTGGTTCTGATTCATTTTTACTTAACTCATGAAGACATTGTTTCATAAAGGCCATTTGATGTCCAAAGATTCTGCTCAAAGTTTTCATCCTCAAACTGTCTAGCCAGGAGAGCTGCACAGGCTGTGACAGAAGGACAGGATCAGGAAGCCTGGAACTCACTCTTCTTACCTCCCCTGCCCTGACCTGCTTTTAGGACGGTGAACTATCTGGATAGAGATAACAGTGTTTCATGTAGGGTTGAGAAACTGCATTGTAAAATATCCTTTTGGAGACTTGTTCTTAAGACCCTTTATGAGCTGACACCTAAATAACCCTTGGAATGAAAGAATAAGATTTTGTTTGGTTTGGTGTTTGGTATAGCAGTTCCTTTGTAAGAACCGCAAATCAAAATTGAAAATTTACATGGTAATTAGATAGAACATGTTTCTGCCTGAAATCATGCTGACACGGGAATGCTGTCTTCTTACTGTTTCCTTTTGAGTAAAACTCACGCTCCAAGTTTTTAATACATTTGCAGGACAGTGGAAAGACACCCAACACGAAGGAAACCCTTCTGTTGCCAGCACTAAGGCGGAAGTTTTCCTGCTGTTTTACTTTAGAATACCAAATACCAAGTTAAATCTCTTCTAAGTGAAATGGCCCTGGAGTTAGCTTTTATCAGCAAATAATTTTTTTAATTAATTCATTTCCACTTTCTTTTCCTTTTCATAACTCAACATCTCTTGCTGGAGTCTAGGTCCTTAGATAGAAGTTCTGTCAGCTTCCCAAGTCTCCACAAAGCAAAACAAAACTCAAGAAGCATTTTGACCACAATCAGAAAGCACGTAGCTTATGAATCAAAATAACAAGACATTACAGTAAATGAGTTTAAGTGAAATGATAACATCTGTTGGGCTGATACTCTGCAACAACCAAGAGACACAAGAAGTGGCCACAGGCTACTGAAGAACTTGAATATTTTCTCTCCCCTTAAATGCTTATTTCCCAAAGAACTCAAACCCCCACCCCCTGTGAGTGCATTCATTCATGTATGCATGTGTCTGTCTGTCTGTGTGTCTGTCTGTGTGTCTATGTCTATATCTACCAGTTTATCCAAACATTTTCTAGTTATCATTTAATCTCCAGGGATTAGTCTGGGATTAGGCAAAGGGCCCAGCTGAACACAGCACAAGAGCTGCCAGTACAGACAGGTAGAGTCAGTAGAGGCTGAGTGTCCCTTTCCTTGGCAGAATCATAGTTAGATTACACATTTCTGGGTTAAAACATGTGTGCTGCAGGAGAGAAAACTGGACCCTTATCTTCTGGCTTTTTACAAGGTTCTTATGAAAGTAGTCTTGTGAGAAGGGAACAGATTTTTGTTACCAGCTGTACAGGCAAGCAAGTAGCAGTCCTGACTATACCTGTGGCTCAGCACCAATGTCCCATGAGGATCAGCAGCATCAGCCAACATCTCTCCTTCTGAAGATTGGAACCAATCCTACCTGGTTCTTGCCAAGCAGCCCTTAGAAACTATATAAACATTCCATTTGTACCTCTACAAAGGACTCGTTATTAAGACCTTTAAAGAGAATATCTATGCTTGCTCATGGAGTAGGATGAGGAAACCAGAAGTAAACTATCTTTATCTCATTTATACTGAAGAACCAACAAACAAAAAATCCACAAAAACCAAAGATTCAGCCATGTAGGAGTTTACAGTTAAATAGATGAAACAAGAAATAAATGATTGACGGAAGGATAAATGCCACTGATTACATCACAAACCTGGTGATGATCAACCTCGCAGACAGGAAGGAGAACATGGTTACAATGAGTAGACAGTCTCCAAGGATGCAGGCTGAGTAAGGGAATTCTAGACCAAGAGAACCACAGATAGGCTCTAATTACAATCAAGCCAAAGACTCTGAAAACAAAGGATGCCTTCACACACATACCTCAGTTTACACACCAGAGAAGTGTCAAACCATAAGAATCTGAAGTTCTCCCACACACTCAACAGTTTTTCAAATGCTACAATTAACAAATGTCAAACCTATCTCCAAGGTGAGGATTCTTCCAGAACCTTCTATGGTCAGGAACTGAGAGAGTTGCTTCATTTAGAATTGGTTAAGCTGTCCCTCCAGTTGGCTTTCTTTGTCCTTTGGTCAGTTTTCCTATACCCTATATACAGCACAGGGAACCACTGTGCTTTAGGAGAAATGCAACATTCTTTAATGGGCTAACCAAAGAACAAAGCTCACAGACACAAAACAAAATCTCTAAGAACAAGAGACTCCTTGTATCTGATGTGCATTGTCCCTGTTTATAACTGTTGCTAGCCTAGACTCTCAGGCTTCGCACGTGGTGGGTGGAGTCTTGGTGACATCTTTCAGATGTGTTTCCTTCTGTGTTTTGGGTCATAGAAAAACCGACACCCAAAATCTTCAGGGTTACTGGTCTTCACCATAAAAGAACTATACTGTATTAGGGACACCCACACACTGCAGTTACCTGCTCCCCAACCTTCCCAGCTATGAAATACCCTTCCAAACCTGCTTCTTTCCCTCCATGGCTGGGAGGAAATGAGCCTACCCTCTCCACAGGTCTGATGCTGCTGTGTGAACTTCCATAGTCATAGCTTTCAAACTGGCACAAGGGAGCCTTATATGAAAGACTGAGCAAAATCAAGAAGCACAGTTTTGCATTTATTATACATCTTAGCATGGTTTGAAAAGCCTGATTTACTTGAACAGATGGATATGGGTGACTTTAAAGATAAAATTCTAATGAGAATGTGTCTGTTGCTATATAGAAAAACTATCCCCAAGTTTATGAGTATAAAATAGTAAGAGATATTTAATAACTGTTTCTGTGCCTCAGAAATCTGGGAGTTACCCAGCAGGGAGAGGGGGAATCCTGAGGTTACAGTGGTTGACTGGGGTCATTTTAAAGATGTCTTATTTTTTGTGTCTGAAATATCAGCTAAAAGTTTATTCTGCTGGTGGCTGGGACTCTTCCAGCTATCTCCCTACACCTCCCTACACCTAATGCACAACCACAGCATTTGGGTATGTGGAATTCTTACCTGGTAGCTCAGCTCTACCTCCAAAAGGCATGTACTATGATAGGGAATCAGACCAAAGCTGAGCTAGCCTTCTCAACCTAGCTTCAATAGGTTAAGATTTGGTCGATTTGTTAGGATTTGGTAAAACGATTCTAATTTGGTAGAACCAGTCTGCTCTGCTGAGGCTGGCCCATCTGCAAAGAGAGGTAAGTAGGCTAGAGCTTTTTAAGACAAGGTCTCATGTAGCCCAGGCTGGCCTGGAATTTTTCATGTGATGAAAACGACTTTGGATACTGATCCTCCTGCTTCTGCCTCTTGAGTGCTGGGATTGCAGGCATGCCGCACCAGCTCACGCTCTGGGTGCTAGACGTGGAGTCCAGGGCTTGCTTAATGCTAGTTAAGCACTCTACCAACTGGACTACATCCTCAGTCCTTAATTCTGAACATTTTAAATTGCAGGACAGTCTAAAAATCTGCAGATCTCTTTCAGAGGATCACCAAACCACAAAGGGTAATAGCAACAGAAAAGGATCAGCAAGTAACAAACAGTGAGAGCCGATCACCATTTACGCCTTTGAGAATCTGAAACGCATAAAACCCAGCCATTCAAATACCCTCAGTAGGATTTTTAAAAGATTTTTTATCTTCATCTATAATGATGTGTATACAGGTATATCTCCATGTGTTTTTACATGTGAGTGCAATGCCCATGGAGGCCTGAAAAGGGTTCCAGATCTCCTGGAGCTGGAATTACAGGTAGCTGTGAACCTCCCAACAAGGGTCCTAGGACCCGATACCAGGTCCACTTCATGAGCAGTAGAGGTCTAACCACTGATCCATCTGTCCTGACCCCAATGTGACTTTTGCCTGTTTAGTTTCTAACTTTTATTTCATAGTTACACTTCTAATAATATCGGTTTCAATTTCATTCAGTTGGCCTCCCTAGATTCCTAGGTTGTGCTTCTCAGTCCTAGGCATGTGTAAAAACTGAATGCATGGCAGAAATGAACCTCACCAATGCTTTGAGGAAATACTTGGCCAAGGCTACAGAGATGGCTGAGCAGTTAAGAACAATTTCTGTCTTTGCAGAGGACCCACAACCCGTTTCTGGAAGCTGCGTTGGGTGCGTTACAACTGCCTGTAACTCCAACACCAGTAGAATCTGGCTCCTCCCTCTTCTGACCTCTGTGGATCCTAGCTCATGTGCATATGCACATACACTCACATACACTCACAATTAAAAAGTTAAAAATGTTGTAAATTCTATAATTTATAAATTTAAATTATAATGTTATAAAATTTTAAAATTATAAAGGAATTCACAGTCCACTTTACAGTTACATGCAACAGCTACATTAGACCCACAAGTAAGACAGAGATAAAACATAAAGAAAATAAAAGTAGCACAATAAAATTATCCCACCACCCCATTTCACGGTCTTGGGGAATCACACTTCCAACCATATCTGTTTGGAAGTGGCATAGACCAAACCATTCCTGCTATGTAATGTGTTTTCCTACTGTAGTTCTTCAGGATGACGACAAAGGCAGATCTCAGCTCTTGAGATAGCATCTAGTCACCCTACACATCCAGACAGACCGTAGCCGGCCTCAAATCTATCCTCCTGTGTTCAAGAAGGTGCCGAGAGGATCAGCTCTCACACTGTATAGAAAGGGTATGTTTTGTGCTGCAGGGGGCGGGGGGGGGGTTCTGCGGTCCCCGGAAGCATGGGAACCCCAAGAAGAAGCTCACGGAGGAGGCGGCATGCAGAGGCTGGAGGACAGAAGAGGCCCATCTGAGAAACACAGTACTGTTCATCAGGGACCCCGGCAAGTGACAAGGTAACAAAGACTCAATATAACACTGTGCATAGCAGCTCTAAGTGCAGACTTCCCAGAAGGAAGAGAAAAAGCCCTATGAATGAGCAGCGTGGGTCCAAATTAAGGCTGTGGTCAGCGCCTCGCCCCGCGTGGCCTTCATGAACTTCCTGTAGCACTACACTGATTGGTGGAGAAGCCGCTGATTGTCCTGACCTCCCAGCACACTRTTTCCAAGCAAACAGTCCCGTGGCTATCTTCCAATCTTCCAAACAAATCAACAAGAGGGCACCGGGGTGGGTCCTGCGTGCACAGGCGCCTTCAGTGGCTCCACAGGTCAGAAAGAATAATGGCCCCAGGTCAGTGTCGCTGCCTCTTAGTATCTATCAGTTAGCCTGGTTTATCCGCCATGGAGCCTCACTGTGTCTTACAAGATGTGTTTATTCTAAAACGCCCTTACGCTAGGTTTATTTCTAAGTACATATCTAAGTTTTTATATCTCCGGCTGTGGGAAAGAGGTCCTTCAGGACGTGTTACAAGAAAATGGAATGTTTATGTAAAACTTTTAGATAGAATTGGGGAAAAATAATCTTTCTGGTTAGAGAACATCGTTGAAGGAGGTGAGGAGCTGACTTCTCAGAAGGGCTCTTAATTGCATTTATCAGAAAAAACCGCCTCAGTGTTTATCATGAATGCTGAGTTCRTTCCAGCAGACAGTTGGTTATGAAGTATCTTAAACACAGAAAGTTGGTTCAGAAGTATCTGTATCCCAGAGCCGATGTGGGAAAGCTTCCCCCAACCTATTTACCCTCCCTTACCAATACTTCAAGTTCCCTCCACGTCAGCGTGTTTTTCTGCTCCCAAGTGCTCGCTGTCACCAGCGCCAATTCTTTCTCATTGGTTCAAGCTAAGATCAAATGTTCTTTTCTCACAGTGATAATCTTCTTTGTATAACATTAGAGTTCTCTCATTATTCAAAGCTTGCTTTTGGCTATTCTTTCTTGTGTGAGTTGGCATGGGGTTTGAGTTTTGCTTTTCCTTTTTCAGAGGGCCTAAGCTGTCCTAGAACTCACTCTGTAAGACTAGCTGACCCTGGACTCAACGGCAATCCTTTTGCCTCTGTCTTATGAATCCTGGAACTGCAAATGTGTACCACCATACCTGGCCTTGTGTTGTTCTGAGCCTTTATTTTAACCATAGGTGATTTTTTTTTTTTTATTTTTCTTCTGTGTATGCACACTAGTATTCAAAAGTTTTAGTGAGTGACTTCTTGCCTTGTTGCTCTGTGATGTTCAATCCGTGGCTTCTTCCTCAGGGTTCATGGTGGATGCTTGACCGCCAGCCATCACATCTTTCTCCTGGCAGTGGAGATGCAGGGAAGAGCGGCATAGCCCTTCTTCTCTATGGGCATGTTTCTGAAGCCCCACAGCTCCTCTCCTCACCTCACCTCAGCTTTCGCCCAGGTGCAGATAGCTGCCAGTGGTACGGGGAAACTGAAGAAGGTGATGTTTAAGATTCACACCTTCTGCTTCCTGAGAGGATGGCAGAACAGATGCTGAGGTCATCATCATCATGAAGTTCCCTTTGCTTGGTCTATTTCAGTGTTGGTCAGTGCTCACAGGCCAGGAAACTCCTGTTCTTGTTTGAGTTGTTTTCTCATGCCCTGGCCTGAGAAAACAGTAGGCCTTATTCCTACTAGTTTCTCAAGAGATCATTATGTAGTTTGTTTTTAAATCTTTTTGTTCATTCTTTCCAATTTCATCCATGTGTATAATGCATTTTGAACGCGTTCACCTTTCTTAGGCCTTCTTCCCCGGCTCTCACTGGAGCTCTTCTCTGCAGCGTAAGCTTTATTTTTTTTTTTAAATGTGGTGAAAAGCCAATTCTATATTCTGGGTGATTTATATATAACATTAAAATGTTGATTATATGTGTTTACATATGATTTCTATATGATTACATATGATTAGGTGTGTATGTAGATTCAACAGTGGGGACTGCTTTTGGGTGAATCACCCCAGTTCCCAACTCTTTTCACATACCACAGCCAATAAATTTTAAGCTCTGTAGCTCACAAATGTACTGCTGCATTAATATGCTTCAACATTGTCAAACATGCACACGAATTAAAACTGGTGAGATAAAGACAGAACGTGTCAAAGTTCGGACGTYGTCTTCCCCCATTCTARGGGACTCTCTGAGATAAACCCAGGCTAGCAACTGCYAGATTCCTTGGCGCGCTCTCTGTATCATACATAGCACTATTTCAACTGAGAATTCACCTAAAACCTAACAAGAAAGGCCCGGACAAAATGCTAACAGTAAATGTTGATATATTGTTATGTCTCACAGGGAGGAGGGAAAAAAGAAAACAATTGTTGAAACTCCCACATTTGGGAATCTGACAAACAAATTAAATGTCTCGACAAAATGTCTACATTGAAAAACCCATTTGGGCTTTTTCACAACAGAGTGGAGTTTGCTAAAGAGTTCAATCTCTTCTTGTTTATGAACCCCTAATTTCCCCACTATTGGGTTTCACCGACGGCATAAACAAGGGACACCGCTGTTCTGCTCATTGTGGTCATGAATTACAGGGCCCCAGAGAAGCGAGTGGAGGTACTCTGGAGTCTGGATTTCAATGTGCTGTGTGTGTAGTCTATGCACTTGTGTATTTTGTGTATGTCGACTAAAGCTTTTCAAATGAACTGGGGATGAATTTCCCAGGCCAGTCATACTGCATTTCCCTAAGGACAAAGCCCAAAACTGACAGATCTCATTTTGTGTTACAGAAAAAAACCAAGCAATCAGGACCCTGCAGACCCCTGCACAGGGCTGCTCACAGATATCAATTACTTCCCTAATTAGCCTGACAAAATGTACTATTCGTTTAGGTCTCTCATTGGCAGGGACAGTGAAGCAGTGAGGACCAAAGGAAACAATGACCATCTTGGAATTGCCAGTGTACAAGATGTGGTCATTTGATCAGAGTCAGGCATGTCCTCAAGGCCTTAGGGGGTAAGAATAAATTTAGAAAAAGTTCACATATGGCATTTTTGAAGAGTGGATCTGAAAGAACAGGCACCGGAGAAATTGTAAGATTCAGAAGATGAATTCCACACATTCTGATGAGTGATTGTGGAGATGAAGACATCAATAAGACCGCAAGGAAATTCTATGATGAGTTTAGGTTTTGAAAGAATCTGTACCAGGAAGATATGGTTATGTGACTAACCAAGTTCRAATTGTGAAATGTATAAGACAATTGTCAAAATCGCTAATGGCCTGATAGGCCAGTGCTTACAAAAGTGACTAAAGCAATAATACTTGCTGCAATAATACCTGATGCAAACAAGAGTGGGGACTGGACAGCTGGCAAAGAGACAGATGAGAAGACTCCCACGAAACAGACCCTGGCTGATCCAAAATGCAGAGGAGCCTTGGAGTGGAGCAGAGTCAGCACAGAGTCAATGAGAAGACACAATGTTACCTTGCAAAACTCTAGAGAGGACTGTTCCTGGGTCTTGTGTGGACTTAAAAGCAAAGTTTCATTAGTAGCATCTAGCACAGGTGTCCCATCTTTTGACATCCTGACATGATGCTGTCATCTACCCCTGCTGTGTGTTGTATTCCTAACTATCCAGGGATGCGCGTAGTCCACCAGCCACAGGTTGGATACATTTAAATTATACATATGGGCTCTTTGGGGTGATAGACGAACAGCCGGCAGGCAAGCTCTGACCAGGTGCAGAACACCTGCAAGATGGTCCCTTTACAAATGTGACAAATGGCCTTTTAAGGTACGCCGCTCTCCTTCTTTGTAGAAAAATGATTTATTTTCTAAGCACCTTTTAAGCATGCAAATGTAATACTTCCTTGACTGCATCATGAGACAACGTGTATATTTAAAAATCATTTTTGATTGAGGAAGACTATATTAAATGTATGATTTATCCTAATTTTAAAGAACTGAATATTGGAATCTATCTTAGAATTGAAAAGAAACACATATATAAACGCACACATGTGTTAGAAGATTGGAGTCAAACATTTTATGCACTTGCATTTTAATCTTTATCTCAGTGCTATGAATACCTTCATAAACATCATTTCTAATGAACCAGGATTCAATTATAATTCATATAATTATTTCCTTATTGTTCTAAACCGTTAAGTTGGTTTTCTTATAATTTTATGCTTTATTTTCCAGAAATACTTTCCCGACTTTCCCTTTGTCTTCCAACAGCACACAGAATTATTGAACAAAAAAAAATACATGCTGAGAAGACTCTAATAAACAATACCAAATTGCTTTTTGGGAATTCTGTACTAACTCACAGGACCTCCTGTGTTCTGAACAATGACCTGTCTTTCAGCCACTCAAATAATCTGTTCCTTTTTTATGTCTAGTTTCTGGGGGGGAGTGGATATCTGTTCCCTTTCTATGTGACTTGGATTTCACTAACTGCACTGAGTTCATTACAGTATCAGGCAGGCATCACCTTCTTTGCTACAGTATCGGGGAAATATCACAATCATTGCTTCTGTGTCAATCACTTCTTTTAATAAGTTACTCAATTTTCTACCAAAAATCTATTATTTTCTCCTATTTATTGTTGTCTCATCTTTGCAAACATCTGAACCATATGGGTCTTATTTGTTCACATTTGCACATTAAGCATTTTGCATTTTATTTTATATGTGGCATTGTCCTTAAGGTTTACCTTACAGAATGTGGRCATTTTCCACTGGAAGGTTTAAGAAACTTGCTCCTGCGGGCCTGTTGTTGTTGACAGTGCTGAGCCTCTGTGGCTGCAGTTGTTCTGGGTGACATTTTGGTGTGTGGTCTGTATGTACCTGTCTTTTACTCTGTGCTTGGGTTTTGATTGTTTTTATCTTATGGGGTTATTTAGAGCATAGAAGTTCTATTCCTTTAAAAGCTTTGTCCATGGTTGCTGCTAAGTTGTCAAATCATATGGGAACCTATATTTTATAAGATATCAAATCCACGCATGAAGTAAAGCCTTTGCTTTTTACTATGTGAGACTGGGAATTCAGCACATTTTCACTGTCTCCCCCCCCACACACACACACACACCATTCACCGTATTTGCTCTCTGGTCTTTCTTAATATTATCTGGAATCTAAATCTGGGATAATTTCTATCAAGTTGTTACTTTTCCATTTAAGAAAGTTAATGACAATGTCCATGTACTCGTTTGAATACACGATGAAATCCTATTTGCATTCCTTTTTGTGTAAATGCTATAGCAGTTACTTTTATTTAAAAAGATATTTTTATGCATATCTGCTGTTCCTCTTCAAACTCACTGACCTCTCTTTTCTGTTAGAACCTGTTCCCGGTCTAGAATCCTTCAGCTTTATGTGATTTCTCAGGCATCTAGACTGTGAGAAGCCAGAGATCACTTGACCAGATGCAACTTCTTCTAT
>BDUI01002494.1:17142-29455 GCA_002335545.1 Apodemus speciosus | reverse complement strand
AAGGCACAGACATATCCTCGTCCAGTCAGTTCACTATCCTTACACAAGCCTGAGGGATGCTCTATACATGAACCCTGCGACATGTTCCCTACCCAAACCCATCACAGGAAACTGCTGGCTGATAATCGCAGCAACACCAGTATTGGTTTAGTTTGGTTTTGTTTGTTATTGAGGTGGTTGTTGTTTGAATACTCATTAATTCTCCAGCAGATGTGGCCTGAGAATTTTGAGTTCCATGACCTGCTGGGGCTGTTTTTCAGTTCTTGAACCAAAGCAGTAAGCATCTGGGAAGGGTCAACTGTTCAGGATGACCAGCAGTCGGATAAACCATGATCAGATCTAATTCRAGGAATAGTATAGCCAACTGTTCAGGATGGCCAGCAGTCAGGCAGACCGTGGTCAGATCTCATTTGAGAAACAGTATAGATTAGTGGGTTATGTGGTCTCCCTCTGTGCTGATTAGTGTTTTGTCAATATGACACACTGGAGTGGGAGTTTCCAGGCAGCAGAACCATATCCCTCCACTGCTATAGGAACCAACGCTTCACAATCAGGGCATTTTCAGGCAAGACTCCCTCTGAAGCTCTAAGGGTTAATCAGCCCTTGTTCCCTCTTGTTGTGTCTGTGGGGTGGGGGGGGGCCGCGGATCCTGGCCTGGGGTGTCAGGAATGATCTAGTTTCTACTTGTATTTTCACAAGATCTTTCTCTCTGAGTCAGGCCCTCCCCTTGCCCCTTTGTCTCCACCCTTTCCAGGTGTGGGTTTTCTGGTAAGGACATTTGTCATTACATTTCATCCAAAATGATCTCTTTTGAGGCTCTCTAACTCATTAAATCTTCTTTAACCCAGCAGTTCTCAACCCGTGGATCACACCCCTTTTGGGGGGGTGGTGGTGATAAATGATCCTTTCAAAGGAGTCGCCTAAGACCATCGACTAATATAGATATTTGCATTATGATTCATAGCAGTAGCAAAATTACAGTTATGAAATTGCAATGAATATAATTTTTAGGGTTGGGGGGACACCACAACATGAACTTTATTAAAGGGTCACAGCACTAGGAAGATTGAAGACCACTGCTTTAACCAAATTAGGTCACATTTACAGGTTCCAAATGGACATATCTTTGGGGGTGGTGTTCTATTTAGATTTCTGTTGCTGGGATAAAATCTCAATGGAAAACAACTTCTAGAAGAAAGGTCTTATATATTCTATCCACAGTCCAGATGTCAGGAGCTTGGTGCAGAGGCCACAGAAGGTCACTGCTTATTAGATGTCCTCATGGCTTTGTGAAATCTGATTTCTTACAGGACCCAAGACCACCTGCCCAGGGGTGACTCCTCCCACACTGCTTTGGGCCCTCCCATATCAGTTATCAATCAAGAGAATGACCCACAGAGAAGCCCAAAAGGCCAATCTGATGGAGGCAACTCTCAGTTGAGGTTCCCTCTCCCAAAGTGACTCCAGTGTGTGTCATGTTGATAAAAACTAATTAGCACAGACAGGGACCCTGCAATCCACTGTTCTCTACTAATTTCTTAAATTAGGTCTTACCTATTTCAGAAAGCTTTACACAGGAAGGGTGTCCTGGAAATCAGCTGAAATCTCCCGTCTTAGGAGAGCAGGTGTGACTCACTAGACTCCCAGTTCCGTGCCCTGGGGGAGGTGCAGCTGCTCTGAGAGCGAGGAGGGAAAGACAGCTTAAGGCTGTGCTGGCTCAGCTCACCTGGTGCTTCACGGAGGGCCCAGTGTCGCATCCCTTACCTTGCAGAGCCACAAGCAGAATTTGTCCTGTTTCATTACGGCTCGTACAAAAGAGATTTCACAGACTGAGCAGTGCCATAGATGGTAAACGTAGGAGGCAAATTCCATTCTTCAACAGCATCCCAAGGTTACCCTTCCTGAGCCTCCTTACCCTGACACGCTACTAGTCCTCCTTATTTCTTAGAACAAACCCATTATCTCTTTTCTTTCCTCTTTCATGAAGCCCTGTTCTTAGGGGCTCACCTTTTACCTTGCAATTTCATTAAACTGGTTTCCTTTCCAAGGTGGTTCTCAGATCCAGCAGGGTACTGGCTACTGCTCTGAGAGGAGACAGTGGAGTAGATGCTGTGTGGGAAGCGAACACCTGAGCCCAACAGAAAGAATATTTGAAAAGACACAGGTCTGAAACAAGAGAAATCTGTAACATTACAACTTTATTCTGAATTCAAGCCACAGATCCAGAGGAACTGCAGCCTGAGTCAAACTGAAGACTGAACAGCAACCTTCAATGACCAATGCACTTTAAAAGTTCATCTTCAGAAAGACCTTTGGTTGAAGAAATAGAAACTAAGACCAGCATAGTTAGTGGAGGACTCCTGGCTTCCCAGTTCATTCATTAATATAATACCAATATCCTGTAGGAATTTCCCGTTTGCCAAGCCAATTACAATAGCACGAGATATGGAAGGGCTTAAAAAGAGAATTAAGAGCTATCAAATCCTCCATCAGCAAAGATCTCGAAGAAGTCACGTGCTGTGACTCCTTATTAGATAAAGCCTGCCTTTGCATTGCTTCCTGTAGAGGATAAGCAATTATTGTTTGAAAAGTCTTGGGAGCGAGGGTGGAGATAGAGACCTGAAATTACCTCAGGCCTAATGACTGTCACGATGAATCCAGCTTCACATGATCAGAGGAGTCGCAGCACCTCAGAGGGCGATGTTCTAGAGGGAAAATGCAGATGTTTGCAGTTACTGAAAAGGAGGAGTCTCTATGCTTGCGGATGGGACCACRGTTTGCCAAACACAGGGGTTACTGGATCCTGAACTGCCCTAGGGTGCCCAGTGAGGGGGATTTATGGGCACTGAATGCAGAAGTCTCCAAAACACATCCCTGAATGAGAAGAAGCAGTTGAGGAAGGCCAGGGGTACCAGCAGATCCACAGGAGAGGGTGCTGCAACAGTGGGATTGGAAGTAAATCAGCAAGGATGAGGCCTCCCACGCACAAAACACTGGGGAARCGATCAGCCACCGCCTTCTTCTGTTTTGCTTACGTGTTTTTAATGGCAATTTGGTGCTAGTCATTAGTCAGTAATGACYTTCCTTTGCAGTGATAACATTGGCTTGATTCACTTCAAAATCTTTCATACATGAAGTTGAGGGGAGAGTGGGGAAAGGAGAGGAAAATTCTTAGCCACAATTCACAAAGCACTGCAGTCCTGGACAAAGTAGCATCGGTGTCGATAAGGGGCACACCACTACAGTGAAGGAGGAACTGTGCCCTCTAAAAGGGGCTCTTTAGGGAMGATGGTGTTTGGTAGGAACTTGTGGGTGGCAGTGCGTGCCTGTGTGCTATGAACGTTGGAGTATTAGGGTTGGGGAAACCTTAAGCTGAAGAGATGGCCTCAAAGGGGCTGAAGTGCAGGAAGGGCGAAGGCAAGCACAGCTTAACTTCACAGGCAACCACGAGCCTCAGGAAGTGTGTGAGCTGGCCGGTGGGATAATTACGGACAGCCCAGGAAGTAATCTAGCCACAGCATCACCTCAAACTGGACACAGACTGGRAAAGTTCTGGGTAAGAGAACCGACCCAGAAGGTTGCAGCAGGCATAAAGGGAGAAGACGCCTGAACTAGATTGTATGGGGATTTAGGTAAGGAAGCTGGCAGAATCAAAGAGGATGCCAAGGCATGGAGCCCAAAAGAGCATCACTAAAAATTTAAATGTGAAATACTTAGAAACATGTCTCCTAAATGAAGCTGCTATATCTAGAAAAGTGAGGAGATGATATGGCAGTTCAAAACTATCGCATGCCATAGGGTCGGGAAGCCTGGTACTGTGTGGAAGGGAACATCTTCGGGACAGTGACTGACGGGGGAGGGCAGCTCTGCAGCCCTGCTGTTCCTGCGTCAGACCAGCCCCATCCACAGCTGACACACACACACACACACACACACACACACACACACACGATGAGGCAGGATTCAAAATTAAGCAGAATCATTTAGAAGCCTTGACACCAATTAAACAAAAACAGATTTATGCTCATAGGAAGTAGAATAAATTTTTAAACTGTGCTTACATGTTTGTGTGCCCCTCATCGCATTTTATAGTAATTTATTTTTAAAAGTTTCCAACCTACAGTGCATAAAAGGGAATGAAAGTGATCTTTTCCTTTGCCAAAATGTTCAGAGAAGCATCATAATGGATTTTGTTTCACAATTAGAAGTTTTAAGGTATTTTTTAAAAATTTGTTATGTTATTGTATCCTAGAAATACATCTTCATATGAACAGTGCAAGCCTGGTCCTTCCAGTTTTACATAAGGTAAGATTTCAGTTTTAAATTATACCCATGATATAAACGTGGATGGGGGTGGAGAACGGGTCCGGAGAGCCGGGAGCCCATCAGCACTGTGACTGTGGACTGAAACTGTTTTCCAAGGGATGGACAAGTTAGCAAGGTTTGCAAGGCTTGAACCCTGAGCTTCTGCAGTTCCTGGAAGCAAAGTCAAGGTACCACTCGATAGGGAGGGAACCAGAAAGCTTCTGACATCTTCATGTTAACCCTCGGTTCCAAATACATTTCAGATGATTCAGTTTCAACTTGATTCAATCATTCCTTTGGATTACCCACTAATAATTATATGCACTGTACATAGGATATTTAGAGATTATCAATATTTTTCTCAAATCCCCCCTTGTCTGAAATAAATCTCCCTTCACAGTTGATATTTATAGTGAAGCTTGTCTGTAAGCYCAGATGCTTTTTGTGTTCTCACTCTGGGCCTTGCAAGTTTGGATGGCACGCCATTGTCAGAGACTGTAGCGTTTCTAGCATCCAAAGTGAACGGCTCCTGACGATGCAGATTTTAGAGTTCAGATTCTACATACTCTCCGTCTCTGTCTTGGGACAGACAGAAAATAGCATTTGCTGAAGGAAGCTCAGTGAAAGAATTTAGACGAGAAGCTGAAGATAACTAAGTCAGAAACACAGGTAGAATTTTTCTTGACGCCTACGTGGGTGAAAGATGTCAGGGAAGTTCCCAGGAGCCACACTGGAAGATCTCCCAGACCCTGAGCAACCCACAGAGATGTAGAACAGAGGCCCGTACTGCAGCTCACCATGGTCATTTATTCAGGAACTGACCATAACAGTGTTTCATTACTTGAGCCTCAAATGGAGGCTACAGAAGATGAGAATGGTCTTAAGCTCCTTTCATAGTTCGATGAACAAAACCAATTTTCCAAAGTGATGGTATCTTGGAGAAATGAGGTCCAAACATGAGATTATCTTACTAAGTACCACTACAGAACTCTACGAAAAGCTGGCAGTTTACAGGTCAATGGACAGTATGGCCAAATAACACAATTCTCATTTTGATGACTCAACACAATTCTGGGGAAGATCGGGGAGAACACAGCACCTCACCCCCTCCACCCCACCCCACCCCACCATGTCACAGCACTTACCTGGCATTTTGGTACAACAAGTGTACAATCAGTGAAAGACACTAAATGTTCAGCTTTATGAGCTTGATCGTACATAGAATATTTTTACAGGATAAACTGCTGTTCTGATTTATATAGTGGTGAACACCACTCTTTTTTAAACATGCACATGACTAATTAAATTTTATAGCTTACATTAGTATGGGATCCCATTTCATGCCTCCTTGATTTTTCCCTAGGCATATCTTTAGTGGTGGGCAGGAAGAGTGCRCACCTGCCCTGCAGGTGAGAATTACTTTCACAGAGATGGGCAGAGCCTTTCCACACGTGGCAGTGACACTTGAGTACCTAGATAACTGCTGTGTGTTCTCTTACAGAACTGGGTGTGTTGGAAGGCAGAGGTCTTGTCTCACACAGTCTCAGCTCTGCCGTTATGCCTAGCATAACACCAGGCAAAGGGGGCAGGGGGCACTAGCCATGGAATATTTATGAATGAATGAAGCAGGCCCAGAATAACCCTTACCTATTTCCCTCTCAACAGAGACATGCAAGTGCGGACTAATCTGTCATGTGGCTGTGGACACTTGCCCTTGACAGCCTCTCCTTTCCCAACCCTGAATTCATTCAGAACATTCCAAGGTTTTCTTCCCAGCAAAGTCTGTAGAATGGCCCATGCCAAGTCGATTAGCTTTGCAGCTGTTGAGAAGTGAATGGGACGGAAACCTTTTTCATAGGTCTGCCAGGCCCAACGTTAACTGCCCTTTAAAAGGGGGTTTCTGATAAGCTAAGCTTCCCTCGCCCTCGGGCACTTAAACATTTGTCTGTAAATATTTAACAGCAATAAAGAGACGCACGCAGGTGAGCGGATGGACGCATCCTTCAGATCTTTACGAAGCGAAGCGCCATCCGCTGCTCACGTAAAGACATTCCTGGGGCTTTCAGCCTTCAGAGTCTCCAGTCTCCCCGGATCGTTTACTGCCTTAGCCAACCTTAAGCAAACACCTCTTTGCCCTCTGACCTCCAGCTCGTTCTTCCAGAATTCTTGGGGGGATACCTGACTTGCTAGCTCACTTTGGGACTCACAAAAGGGAAGGCTAACCTTGACTGTCTGAATAGAAGAATTCTGCCCAAGAACTCGCAGGAGCACTCCCATTAATGGTGGAGGAAACAGTGTGATCTTTGCCCTGTTTGAGTCTGTTGAGTGTCTTAGGAATGGAACCATTGCAGAAGCAGCAGATGCCCTCTCCATGGTATAGTTTGTGCTTCTTTTCATAGGAAGAACTTGTCTAAGGTCATTTACTGTCAGTGTATCTGAAACCAAGTCTTCTCTGTCCTAGAGATGGAGTTTCCCATCACGGAGTTCAGAGGACCAATCAATCAAGTCCAACTCGAACCCAGGTGAATTAGCCATTTGACTCGTTGGGATGACTGCCAGATTAAATGGGTTAGTTCAGCCAAAGAGCTCATCCTGGAGAACCCCATCTTGTTCCAGGTGTACCATGAAAGGAATATGTAGCAAGTGGGCCTGGGAAGCCAGGACAGGCTGGTYGAGGGGCGTGGCTACYGGTTTAATGGGCTCTGATGTCTCTGAAAGGTCACAGGCTCAATCTCCCAAACCACTTCATCTCATGTCCCCTCCTTGTCTGAGTACTGTGATCRGACAACCCAAGTTTCACCTGGAGCCAGTCCTCTCCTCTCCAGCTTGCCACGTGTGACCTCAAGTGACCCACCTAGCTGCTATCTGCCTTCAGTCTCTAATAATGACCTAATCCTACCTGCCACAAAGGTGAATCCTGCTTGGTGGGTTAGTGGGTTAAGGCATACAAGCATTGCTTCAGCAAACAGTCTTTGTACTGTTGTTGTTACCCAACAAACAGGTACTGCAGACAGCAAGCAGCCTTCATGCCCAGGGTCCCCCAGACCCTTGGGTGCTTTCACATTTGGAGTAATATACTCCAAAGTGTAGACACATATCAGATAGGAACCATGTAGACCGGAAACCTTCCTGAAAGAATCCTATTGAAAACGTTCATATCTTCTCTAGATGTGCGGAGCTATTCTTGCTGATTAAAACAAGTCTCTTAGTGAACCAAAATATACAGAGAAAGAGCTTCGGTGTGCTAAGCCGAGGTACTGTGCCCTCTGAGGGCAGAGCCCACTTATCGGGCTCACTCCCCGCGCGGTCTCTTAGGGTCCTGCATGTGACCCCATGCTCTGACTTTTGAACAATGGATCTCACATTTTATTCTCAGTGGTTCCCCCGCAAATCACGTAACTGGTTCCACCTAACTCCCAGATATCGATGTAGATTGAGCGGTTCATATTCTACCAACACTTGCGGCGTTGCTATGCCCACAAGGGCTGTGGGTGTAGCTCAGAGGGTGCATGTTAGCATGTACAAAGCCTGGGGCTTCAATCTCCCACATCACACAAACTAAGTGTGGTTGCACACGCCCTCCGTCCTAGCACTTGTGAGAGAGAACCAGGAAGATAAAGCTCATTCTCAGCCATTCGACAAGTTTGAAGCCAACCTGGGCTATGTGGGCTCAGAAAAGGGCAAAGGAAAAGGCACCCAGAGCTGGTGGGATGGTTCAGTTAGTGAAGTGTTTGCCACATAAGCCCAAGTAACTGAGAAAGATCCTTAGCAATCACGTGAAAGCCGGATGTGTTGGTTCACACGTGTGATCCCAGCCTTTGGGAGGCCAGTGAGCTCCGGGTACCTAACCTAAGACTGGTGTTCCGGTCCATGCAGGAGCTGCCTCAGTGCCTTCATGGACTTGCTGTCATACCACCCCAGTGATGTCACTATCCACTGCTTCCTTAGATTTTTAGGAGCCACAGAGAGTTGATGGGCATGAGGCAGTCAGGGGCATCTCCTTCAACTCCATTCAGTAGTGYTCCCTGGATTCAGTAGTGCTCCCTGATTATTAAAAATTACTTACCCACTCCTCAAAGCCTCTCAAAGTTTCTCAATACCAAACACTGAAATAACTACTTGGATCTCTCCCCAGCCCAGCTTTCTCCGGTTCATGCCTAGTCCCGAGGCTGTTGATGTCCCTGTATTGTTTTTCTATAGCACGAGATAAAAACCAGTGTTTTAGTTGTTTGATTTTTACTGGGTGATTAGTCTAGGCATGATGGGGGGGGGGACATGGGGAGCATTATTTTATTTGAAAGCCAGAAGCACATAATGTTTATTAATAAAGAGCCTGGTTTACATAGATTTTATTATTATTGAGCATAAAATGGTTTATATTACAAGCAAGGGTGAAATTACTAACTAATTAGCCTGCGAAGATCATGTTTAATGGAATATATAAATCTAGGGTGTTGCTTTGCCTTTTCCGAACCTTATGGGTCTTACTCATTAAACATACACACATGCAGCCTTTATGCTGCACAGGGGATTGTGAACCACAGCTCAAGGTCAGATGACTAATTGTGCTCTTACCTATGTCCAAAATCTCAGGGCTTCAAATCCCTTAGCTCTGAAGGAAGCCTGACTCAGTGCACAGCTGCCACAGCTTGAAGCTGCGTCCAAGTAAAAATAATCGCAATTGAGGAAAGCAAGAGAAGGTATTTGCTAAATTACCTCCCTCCCCTCCCTTCCCCTCCCCTCCCCTCTCTTTCCCTCTCTCCCTTACTTCCCCTCCCTTAAGGCCCTTCCTGTAATTGAAGGATCCTGAAGCCCGTTGTCAACACACCACGCCCAGATATTTCAGTTAGATTTTGTAACAGCATAATAAAATGTGTCACACACTGCAAGAAACTAGGTGAYGTGAAGCGCAGTGCAGGAAGCGGTGGGAACGTGTCCYGGAAGGAAAATTGAATCCCCAAATTTGGAAAACCAGGTAGCCCTAAATATTTCCCTATATTCCCCTGGAATATAAGTAGGGACTGAATATTCGAAGAAGATTCCAGGCTTCAGCAGGAGTGGGGTGTGGAAGGCACATGACAGGACACTTCGCCCATTCAGAGATGTCACTGCCTGCCTCCCCTACCACTTTGCAGTGAGCTGTTGCTTTCCACAGGGCACTGAAGCTTTAAAGATGTCTACAAAGCACGCCCCAGCCCAAATTTTAATCATATTATTCTTAATGTCTACTACCCCACTGCTCAAAAGCCAAGTGATACATGCGTCATAATTCTAACCTTTTTGCTCAAAATTCAAGTCATCACACAGTGGACTGCCTGCCTGCCCCTGCTCCGGAAGAATGAATGAAGAGTCCTCAGGTCAGAGGATATTTCCTTGCATGGACAAGAGTTCTTTGATCTGCCCTTTAGGGTGATGACAAGAAGCAAGATGAAAGAGAAACAAAACTCCCAGGTTAGCTCCTCTGATAACCCCAGGCCGCTTTTCAGTTTCTGGGTGACCGTCCCAACAGCCCTAAGTGATTACATTATTCACGATGAAGATAACGCTGCCTGCTGCCTTAATGTCCCTGTCATTTCGTTTTATGGGAGTGCTTTTGTTTTAATGTCACAAATCAATGCAAATCTAGACATACCAGGCCATAAGATTTGTATTCAGGAAACTCTGTGTTTGAAAGACTCCAGTGTTTGCTCTGGGGGGCCTAGGCTCCTTGGACACCAAGGGTGTTTGGGAAGAGGGCCTGCTTGGCTCATGCTATTTAAAGATGAACACTGCCCCCTGCTGTCCACAAAGCACATTGCTGCCAGACGAATTTGACTGGATGGTGAAAATCAACTGCCTTTGTAACAAGGGGATGTGGTGGTGGTGGTGGTGTGTGTGTGTGGGGGGGGTAATTTTAGTTTTTAAACTTATTTGTCATTTCAGAAAAATTATGACTACAAATAATTACTTCCAGGAAGGCAAGTTGATTCATTTTATGTTACCATTGTTGCTAAGTCATTCTAATGAACTGTCACCAGAGGCAAAAAAAAAAAAAAAAAAAAAAAAAAAAAAAAAAAAAAAAATTTAAGTAAAAGGCACAGAGAAGAAAACCTCTGTGCTGGCATAGAAGCTCTGATGACAAGACACAGGGAAGAGGAAACTCTGAAGAAGGTTTTGACGGGTTTCAGTTTGACTGCAGTTGGGCATGGCATCAAAAGACAGAACTGAGCCAAACTGGAGATTTTAGAGAACTCCTACAAGCCCAAATCGCACCCATCCAGGGTCTGTCCCCTGGCTTTTCAACCTGAGTTCCACTGTGAGTTTCCACGCCAAGGAATCCAAGATGTTCTAAAAGGGTGACATTAGGACAAAAGCACTCCCATAAAACAAAATGATGGGAACATGAAAGCAGCAGGCAGCATTATCTTCATCGTGAATAATGTAATCACAGTTGGGACGGTCACCCCGAAACAGAACCTACGAGGGCACCCTATGAGACACCACCCCACCATCCCCATTTCTCTCTGGAAACTAGGGACTCCCAGATCACCTTCCACTCTTGCAAAGGTGATACCTTTAACTGAGCATCCAAGAAGCCTCCTTGGACAAATTTGGGAGGAGGCACTTTAGATCCTGACGGCCACCACTGGAGCTACTCCTGGAAGGGAGGGGAAGGGAGCTGAGCTCTTGACTTTAAAATCCCAGGTGTAAACACTGCACACTGAGCCAAAACCCATTTCATGCTGCTGGAAGGCAGGGAAGGCAGGGCTGCTGGCATCAGCTGACATTCGCACCTGTCGTCAGGTGCCCATGGCTGCAGCTTCCCAGGTCGTTCAGGAACTGTTCTTTATAACGCAGACCACCTCTAGAGTGGCTCACCATCTCGCCTTTTTTTTTTTTTGATACAGCAATAATCTCCTCTTTATAAGCTAGAGAATTCAAAATTATAGAGAATTAACTGCCGTATGTCCAAGAAGTCAATGGGTGCCACAGATCTTGCACTCATTCTACCTGTGAGCCTGTGAATTGATAAACTGCTCTTCTCGTTTGCTCCTCTTGTCCCCCTCAACCCCCAAACTCAGCAGCCAGGCATGCTGGCACACCCCTGTGACCCCAGCACTTGGGAGGTGATTAAGTTCAAGCCAGATTTGCTCTCCAAAGCCACACTCGGGGGAGAAGGGGGGGACAGAACAAGAGAATTGTGCTTAGCAAGCAAAAATGCCTAGTAAATATGCACCCAATGTATTGATAAATTCCCTGTAGAAGCCATCTGACCAACAACATTTTATATTTTAATCAGAATTGTCTTCGCTCCCATCTCTCTGGGATGTACTGGAAAGGTCAGCCGAGATTTAAAAATATTGTTGAAAACTTTCATAACACACACACACACACACACACACACACACACACACAGTTCCTATGTTTGAAACTGAGAGGCTGTGTGCTGTTCTGTTGAACTCTCACACCAGTCTGTTCTGCTCGACCCAGAGGGGCAGCCGGGCTCTACTACCCATGCTGTGTGCATCGCCCTCTTGGTTAGCTGGCAGCCCTTTAGTTACCAGACAGGTTGTCACGGTGCCCTGCGCTTTGGTTCCAATCATCTTTATATAGCAGCACAGCGGGATATCTCAATGACAATGTCACTGTCCTCGTTTGTCTCATCACTCAGGAATTTTATCATCTCATATCATCACAAGGAGAACACAGCCAGAAGCATAGCAAGGGGGGAGGGGGGTAACCACATCCACGTGTCCTTTACTGCAGTCTACTGTTCTAGTGGTCCTTTTTATAGTAGTCACTGTTGTCAATCTCTTATGGTGCCTAACTTATAAATTGAGTGTTATTATAAGTATATGCATGTGAGTGTTGATAAGGCCTCTGAGAATGCAGAGCATCCTAGAATGTATCTCCTGTGGATAAGGAGTGATTTCTATAAGCTGCACGTCCTGAGTGTGTTATGTCACAAACATCAATGGGCATGTCTGTATCTTTCCATACACTTGTGTCTTCTCTCCACTGTGTCTTT
>BDUI01002493.1:121322-133784 GCA_002335545.1 Apodemus speciosus | reverse complement strand
GACAAATGGGACCTCATAAAATTGCAGAGTTTCTGTAAGGCAAAAGACACTGTCAAAAAGACAAATCGGCAACCTACAAATTGGGAAAAGATCTTCACCAACCCCACATCTGACAGAGGCCTAATATCCAATGTATACAAATAACTCAAGCAGTTAGACCCCAGAAAACTAAATAACCCTATCAAAAAATGGGGTACAGAGCTAAAGAAAGACTTCTTACCTGAAGAAATTTAGAAGGCTGAGAAGCACCTTAAAAAATGTTCACCATCATTAGTCATTAGAGAAATGCAAATGAAAACAACCCTGAGATTTCACCTCACACCAATCAGAATGGCTAAGATTAAAAACTCAGGAGATAGCAGATGTTGGCGAGGATGTGGAGAAAGAAGAACACTCCTACACTGCTGGTGGGACTGCAAGCTAATGTCCTTTTATCAGTGATTGCACAGTGTATGTGTTCTTTTGTGCTTGAGTTACCTCAGAATGATATTTTCTAGTTCCATCCATTTGCCTAAGATTTTCATGAATTCATTGTTTTTTCTGTATCCATTCCTCTGTCGAGGTACACCTGGATTCTTTCCAAAGTGTGGGTCAGAGACTGATGGAAAGACCATCTAAAGACTGCCCCTCCTGGGGATCCATCCCATATTCAGTTACTAAACAGATACAATATTGTGCATGCCAATAATTGCTAGCTGACAGAAGCATGATAGCTGTTTCCCCAGAATCCCTGCCAGTGCCTGACCAATACAGAGGGGAATGCTCTCAACCAACCATTGAACTGAGCACAGGGTCCCCAATGGAAGAGCTAGAGAAAGGACCCAAGGAGCTGAAAGGGTTTGCAACCCCATAGGAGGAGCAAAAATATGAACCAACCAGTACCCCCCCCCCAGAGCTCCCAGGGACTAAACCACCAACCAAAAAGTACACATGGAGGGACCCATAGCTCCAGCTACATATGTATCAGAGGATGGCCTTTTGGTTGTCAATGGGAGTAGTGGCCCTTTGTCCTGAGAATTTTTGAAGGGAATGCTAGGTCATGGAATCGGGAGTGGGTGGTTTGGTGAGCAGGGGTCAGGCATGGGAGAAGTAGTTTTCAGAGGAGAAATGAGGAAGGGGATAATATTTTAAATGTAAATAAAGAAAATATCTAATTAAAATGGAAAATCAATTCTAGGATTTTGTCACTTTTCTATCAAGAAAAAGAATTTTCTATAAAAACTTAGTTCTGTCATCTGGCAAAGCTATAATATCAGGATAAAGAAGAAAAATGTTTGCCTGGGGAAGGGAAGCATGTTGTATTTTTAAAAATTAATCCATATATTTATTGTGTTGGTGTGAGAACATGAGTGTGCTCATATGGAAATCAGAGGACATCTTGCTGGAAGTGTTCATCTGGTTGTGTCTTGGGTACTGAACTCAGATCCTCAGGTCTGATCACACCATGCCTTTACCCACTCAGTCATCTTGCTGTTCCAAATAGACTTGTTTTAAATTAGCATGTTTAAACTTTGGATATGTTTTTAAAATTCTTACGGTTTTAATAACTTTATTTCCTTTTTATCATTTTTCTTTTAGTAAGGAAATCAGAAATAGCTTTATTTGACATAACTGAGTTTATGTTGAACAAATTAAAATCCCAGGTTCTTCAACTGATTTTCTCTTTTAGAGTTTTTGTGGCTCATAGACTTATCAAAAATTACAGGCTATTGCTATTGTACTTGGTAACCCTCTAGCATTTTATAGTCATGCCTAGTTGCAAAAGATCATGTTGCACACATACTTGAGTCATAGAACATGGAAAAATCAAGCTAATATTGACTTAGAAGGTTCAACCTTACAGAATTGTTTTCATAATGCTAGATGTTGCTTTGAATGCTACCAGAATAGAAAATTCATCATCAGTCTTATTTAGCCGAACCCTATGAGCTATGATAAAAATAATTATGGTGATATATACTCTCATAATTAAATAGTGACATGAATGTTATGGGGGAAACTGTCTACTTACTGATAGATTAAGGCTCAATTCAGAGGATGGGACACATACCTGGAACCATTAGAGGAGCCAATAGCCTACTGCTAGACAAATTGCAGAACATACAGGAGAGTCTAGTGCTGTTATTCTGCTAAATGCACAAATTATTAACATCAGTCCTAATGAGGTGAGAGCATCTTTCAGGTCCTCTCAGAAGATTCTGCATAAAATTAATAGCAATTAGCCCAGAAACCCACAACTGGCTCAAAGTTCATTGAGAAACAGCAAACTGTTCAGCTCTAAATAGCACACCTATATCACCTGTAATACATCCCTTACCCAGTGTCTCAGAGATAATTACATATGAGGCAAATGCAAATCAAAACAACCCTGAGATGTCACCTCACAGCAGTCAGAATGGCTAAGATAAAAAACTCAGGAGACAGCAGGTGCTGGTGAGGATGTGATGAAAGAGGAACACTTCTCTACTGCTGGTGGGATCACAAGCTGGTACAACCACTCTGGAAATCAGTCTGGCATTTTCTCAGAAAATTGGGCATGATAGTACTGGAGGACCATGTTATACCACTTCTGGGCATATACCCAGAGGATTAAATACCCACATTTAATAAGGACACATGCTCCACTATGTCCATAGCAGCCCTATTTATAATAGCCAGAAGCTGGAAAGAACCGAGATGTCTCTCAACGGAGGAATGGATACAAAAATGTGGTATAGTTTCACTATGGAATACTACTCAGCTATTAAAAACAATGAACTTATGAAATTCTTAGGCAAGTTGGTGTAACTGAAGAATGTCATCCTGAGTGAGGTGATCCAATCACAAAAGAATACATATGGTATGCACTCACTGACAAGCGGATATTAGCCCAGAAGCTTGGAATACTCAAGAAATAATTCATATATTAAATGATGCCCAAGAAGAAGGAAGGAGAGGCCCCTGGTCTATAAAGCCTCCATGCAGCATTGTAGGGGAATACCAGGACAGGGAACTTGGAGGGGTTTGATTGTGGAACAGGGGGAGGGAAGAGGGCTTATGGAACTTTTGGGAAGGGGGAATCCAGGAAAGGGGAAATCATTTGAAATGTAAATAAAGAATATATCTAATAAAAAAGAGTAAGAGGTGATGGATAACAAAAGAAAGCTGTTTTTTTGGACAAAGGCAGTTGCATTTATAAACTCAGTTGTGAGAACATGGACAAGTCTTGGATAATAAATCCACAAAAATTAACTCATGAAGGAGAGGAGGGGTATGAAATTCTTCTTTTTTATTGGATATATTCTTTATTTACATTTCATTTCCCTTTTCCTGTTTTCCCAGCCCCCCCCCAATGTCCCATATGTCTTTTTCCCTTCCTCCCCCTTCCCCTACTCACCCCTACTCACTTTCCTGTTTTGGTATTCTCCTACACTGCTGCATTGGGCCTTTCCAGAACCTGGGTCCACTCTTTCCTTCTTNATGTACCATTGACAAATGTATGTACACACATATAAAAATTAAACAGACATGTGTCTGCTGTCCCAGCTTCCGTTCCTCAGCGCCTCCCCCAGACTCCCCTCATTCTGAAGCCTTCCATTTGTTCTGTCTCTTATGATCTGCAAAAGGCAGTGAACACCTTAGAGAAAAGTAAAACTAACAAATGCATAGTCACAAGAGAAATAGCACACTGTGAAAMAGCCACATCCTTGTTTGCAATATCTTTTTTATTGGCTACATAGGGAAAATGGTCACTTGTTTGAGAATCTATACGGAGAAGACATTTTCAAAGGCAAATGGGCACACGTCCTGAGCTGTAACTCCGGCTACTCTTTGACTCAGCGGTATTCCTACTTCCAGGAATTGACCCTGAATAAACATGGGAGGAAATGTGCATTCAAGAATAACAACAATAATAAAAATGACAATAATATTAACATAGAAAGAAAACAGGAAGCAACCCAAAGGTCCAATATCAGGGAGCTAAATAAATTAGAGAGAAATCCATGCAGTGKCTCTGTACCTGATAACAGCTTGTTCACAATATTTAAAAATCATGAAATGTGGGTAGGTAATAAATCAGCATGCAAAGGTGCTTTCTGCTGAGCCTGACCACGGAGTTTGATATGCTTCCTGGACTCCACTCAGAGTGGAGGGAGAGAACTTACTCCTGCAAGTTGTCCTCTGACATCCAAATGCATGCTGTAGGATACACACACACACACACACACACACACACACACACACACACACAGCTGCAGTCACATAGTACAAGTAATAAGAAATGTAAACAAACTTTAACTGCAATATTTAAATAAGGTACATAAACCCTCTCCATTTGGGTATAAATGTGTGATATAAAAGAATACACATGTAAGTGCATTATTATGCATATAATGTTTAAGGAAAGACAGTCTAGAAATCATATAAATAATCCCATTTTATTTGCTATAATGACATACCCAATGATAGTTTATAGAGAGAAGTTTTCAGCAGTCTCAGAGGCTAATGTAAGATGGGCTGGATCCATTCTTCCAGCTCTGATAAAGGGCATCTTGATGTATCACTTCATGGCAGGCAACCTAGTAGTGAGAACCATAAAAGAGCAAGAAATTATATGGCCAAACAAAACCAGAGAAATTTTCAGGGTTCAGGTCATTTCTTCGAGACTAATCATGGACTTCTAGAGAATGCTGTCAATCTTTCTCAAGATCAACAACCCAATTACCAATCGCTTCCTAGTAGGTCCATTTCTTAAAGGTTCAGCTACTTCTCAGGGGACATACTAGGCACCAGTCTTCCAGTAGGTGAATCTGTGTGCTAGGCTCAAGCTGCATCTAAGTCATATCTCATGTTGCACAGTAACGTATGAAGTAAAGCTGGCTGGAAACATGGACAATGCTTTGAACTGCTGTGTCCTTTTGTGCTACCTGTACTATGTGCGTGGCATGTGGTATCTTTGCAGTTTAGCCCGAGGTTCTTCCATCCATTTCCTAATCTCAACACATGCAACTGTCAGATGTGAAACTCCATGGGCTTTCTTACTTTTCCAGATTATTGTTACGTTGTTGAATCAAAGGTYTATCAACTCAGATCACTGAGAAACCACTATTTACTTACTCAAAATAAGTTCTATTAATCACTATTATTCCTTATTTTCGAGTTCTAAACCTATTTCCTACTGGTGAAAGACATTTTGCCAGTTCCAAAATGTCTGTATTTTCCCAGTTACTTTYGATGCACACAGTTGACAAAGGCTTTTAAAAATGAAAATTGATTTCATTTCTGCTGATCCTTYACCCAGGACATACATGTACTTACTTCTAGGAATGTATGTATGGACAGGGCACATGTTTACTTTAAGAATGTTTATGTGGCCAGATGAGATTTCTCTATCAGGAAATGGCTTTGATTTCTTCACAGTGTGAATAAAAACCATCCCTACTTTCATTCTTAAGTCCTTACTAATCTGAATACTTATAGGAATTGAAAATAAATGCACATTTTCACACCCTCTTTTGGATGTCTTTTCAGAGATATTTGGTAGCTTCATATTATTGACATTTCCTGATTCAGGGTCTCCATTCTGTTCTCTGATATTTGAAGAAGATTTGATATTTGAGAAGTTCCAAAAATACCAGCATTTATGACTTCCCATCAGCTCTATCCAACCTTCCAAGTAGACACAGAAGCATAAAGATTCTGTGTAGGAATGCTACAGAGTAAGCTTTCTTTNGACATATGGGACATTGGGGGGAGCGGGGAAACCAGGAAAAAGGGAAATGAAATGTAAATAAAGAATATATCCAATAAAAAAAGGAAAAAAATAAATATGACCAATAAAGATAGTTTTTAAAGCTTATAGTTTAAACATTGGTCTATTAATTATAAATATTTTTATTACATTTAAATAAATTGGAGTTATAGAATTATATGTCTTCCAAAGGATTCTACTCAGAGAAAATGCAAGTATTTGGGTTGTTCTATTAATGTTTAACTTTCTGTGCTTTCTTGCATCATTTAACACAAAGACATTTTGAAAATGAGAGGAATGGAGATACTAGGAATGGGATTAGATGAATGAATGCTGAACACAACAAAAAAGAAAAGAAAAACTCTAGAACTGAGTAAATGTTGGACAGGTGAGCCAACAGTGATTGGAAACTAGAAAGATGTAATAGATGTTGATGCAATTTTGTGTATTTCTTTAGTACCAGACAATTGTTTAAACACAACAAGCAGGGACAGATAAGGAAGTTCACCTAGGTTCCAGTCCAAAGTGTTTGGAATATTAAAATGCCAAGGGAATGAAAAATATCCAGGCTACACTATTGTTACAGTGACAGGCAGGAAGATCAATGGAATATAATTGAAGACACAGAAAGGAACTTATACATCTATGGTCACTTTATCTTTGACAAAGGAGCTAAAACTATCCAGCCAGGAAAAAAAAAAAAAAGACAACATTTTCAACAAGTGTTGCTGGTTCAACTTGTGGTTAGTATGTAGAAAAATGCAAATCAATCCATTCTTATCTCCTTGTACAAAGCTCAACCACAAGTGGATGAAGGACCTCCACATAAAACCCGATACAATGAAACTAATAAAAAAGAAAGTGGGGAAAAGCCTCAAGCACATGGGTACAGGGGAAAATTTCCTGAACAGAGCACTAATAGCTTATGCTCTAAGATCAAGAATTGACAAATGGGACCTCATAAAATTGCAAAGCTTCTGTAAGGCAAAAAACACTCTCAATAGGACAAAATGGCAACCAACAGATTGGGAAAACATCTTTATCAATCCTATATCTAATAGAAGAGTAATACCCAATATGTACAAAATACTCAATAAGTAAAACTCCAGAGAAACAACTCTATTAAAAATGGGGTACAGAGCTAAATAAAGAATTCTCAACTGAGGAATACCAAATGACTGTGAAACACCTAAAGAAATATTTAACATCCTTAGTCATCAACGAATTACAAATCAAAAAACTCTGAGATTCCACCTCATAGCAGTGAGAATGGCTAAGATCAAAAGGTCAGGTAACAGCAAATGTTGGCAAGGATATGGAGAAAGAGGAACACTCCTCCATTGTTGGTTGGATTGCAAGCTAGTATAATCACTCTGGAAATCATTTTGGCAGTTCCTCAGATAATTGGACTTAGCTACTGTCTTAGGACCCAGAAGGACCTCTCCTGGGCATATAGCAGAAGATGTTCCAACATGTAATAAGGACACATGCTCCACTATGTTCATTGCAGCCTTTTTTATAATAGCCAGAAACTGGAAAGAACCTGCATGTCCCTCAACAGAGAAATGAATGAAGAAAATGTGGTAACATTACACAATGGAGTACTACTCAGCTATTACAAACAAATTCTGTATTTCCTCCCATGGGTATTTTATATAATATCTAAGAAGGATCAAAGTATCCACACTTTGGTCTTCCTTCTTGAGCTTCATGTGGTCTGTGAATTATATGTTGGGTATTCCAAGCTTCTGGGCTAATGTCTTCTTCTTTTTNACTTCGAGGTAAAAGGAAACAGGTGCTACTAAACTCCTCCTTGAAAAATAACCCCTCTGACTAACACAACTCAAGTTTTATGACTATGTTAGATAACAGAGTTAAAGATGGTTTAAATCAGGGTTGGCCATTTCCCCTCTGAACCAAATYYCTTTGCAACCTGATAGCTACGRACAAAAGGCCCCTCTACCRCAGTCTCTGCAGAACAGACCCCTGTCCATTTCCACCCAGGAGCAAATGTTGAAGCGAGACCTGCTTCTGCAAACTCAGCAAGGCCGGGGTAAACTCAAACTTTGTAAACTCCACCAAGGGTTTCAGGGACATTGGGAACCTCTAGGAAGGGATCCAAGGGAGGTGACACCAGTCAACCCTCGGAACTAGAAATGCAACGTCGCTGGAAGGCGTGTCGGGCAGCTCGGCGACGTAGYACTTCGCGGGACAAGGCCATTCATTAGCTGGCAGGGGCGGCGGAGCTGCGCTGCCAGGCCACCCGCCCGTGCCACGCGGCGCGAAGCTCGCAGCCTCCCCCTCCACGAGTTCCCTCCCCGGGCTCCGGGCTCCGGGCCCCGCTCCCCCGCCGGGCTGGCAGGACGCCCTCGCCCCCGCCCTCACCAGTCGCTAGATGAAGGTGCGCCGGCGGTCTCCGCGGGGCAGGCGCGCGGCCGCGCAGGGACTCATCCTCAGTGAAAGCTACCGGGGACAACGAAGGGAGCCAGGAGCCGGGATGCCCGAGTCAGCTCCGGAGGCGGCTGCAGCGAAAGCGACAGCCGGCGACTGTCGGCGCCGGGACGGGGTTCGAGGAACCTGGGCTAGAGCGGGCGGGACTCTGGAATAAGACGGCCGCTGATTGGCTGGAGTTGGTGTATGCCCCACAGTGATTGGTCAGGGCCTGCCCACAAGGCCTAGCGTGGCAGAACCTCAGCTGTGGCCTTTCCCTAGCGTCCCAGAGGAGCTTGACCCTGCCGGCCTTGGTGCGGGCTACAGAGGATGCCGCCTTAGACTCAAGACACCAGTACTGTCTCTCTTGGTGCCAGATGTCACTCTAGGAGATCTGTCTCCCCGCAGGTCTAGACGCGAAAGAGAGATTAAGGCCGGTTGGAGGAAACAAGGAGCTGRCTGGATGCCCAGGCACCACTCCGTAGAAACGTAGGCATCTCAGAAAAGTTGCTTCCCGGATTACTAGTAGTGGGATAACTGGAAAACCTGAGGTGTCCTCTCCCCAGGATTCAAACCTGCTGCTCTGTGCCCCGCCTGTTGTACCCATATTTTCTGAGTGTCACTCCCTTTGTCAGAAGGCACCATAGATTTTTTTCAGATCGCCACTGTGCGAACAGCTGCTGACTTGGGGTCACAACCCTCCGTGCCTGACGCCAGGCTTGCAGTAGGTTTTCTCCTTGAAGTCTACATCTAAAGGCCATTTTAAAGGTTGCAAACTGTTAGGGGGGAAAGCAAACCAATAATCAGCCCAGAATGGAAAACATAACTCCTGCTGAAGTCTGATACAGAGGAGCCTTGGTAAACATGTATTCTGGGAGGAGTAACATGACTCAGAGAAAAACAGCACTGGGAGCCCGGAGTTGTTTGAACCTTTGCGTGTTTGTGTTGCCCTGTGCGCCACTGACATTGTAATCTATGAACTCAGTACTTCTTATACTGCTTCAGCCCAATGCCTGTTTTGTAGACGTTGTGGGAATGTAAGTTGCTGGATCGAAGTGAAGGAGAAATGAAAACAGACCTAGCTCCCCAGCTCCTCTCCCAGTACATCGACTTTATTTGCTTTCTCACTTCCTACTCTGATGTGTATCGAAACCCATTCTGTAATGTATAAACAATGACTTGGAAGGAAGCTGTGTATGGTAATAACACATTCAAAGCAGCTCAGTGATCTGGAAGCTAATAATGTAAATAAATGTGTTGACCTGAGGTCACATCTTTTGTCTGTCTCTTCTTGGTATCTGGGTAAGTGGTGGTGGCTTAATGTCCTCATCTGCAAAGTGGGAATGAAATGCATGTTGCTGTCGTGACAATGCGTTCAGAGACACACATAGCATTTAGCAGGGTGCCAAGCACACAGTAACACCATCTAGAAGTTGCCATGTCTCAAATGCTTGTATGCATTGGGGGTACAAAATGTTCATATAGTCATGATCATATACACAAAAATTAACTTTGATGAATTTGTGAGAGAAGATAGAGGCTCCATCTGACTTCCCCCCTCCCCCCAAAAAATGACAAACTAGGTAAGAAGTAGAAAATAACTAAGTGAAGCAGAAAAAGGCCAGAATCCTGCCAAGGAATGGATGTCTTTGAAGTTGGAGATGGGGGCACAGAGCTGGCCCTGCTTCCACAAGTATCAGAGGAGAGAATATTAGAAAGCTGCTTACAAAGTAAAACTGATCAGCCACACTTGCCATGGTGCTGAGCAAATTGAGAGAAACTCTGATATGACGTTATTTGTTGTCCTTGGCACAAACAGCGTGAGTTTTATATTTTTATACACTGTTGGGCTTAAAAGGAATCTAGTTGGTGGCACCAACTGGTATCATAAATGCAGTAATCTTAGGGGGCCACATCAGTTAAAATGTTCCAAGCTAATAAAAACTTAATCTTTTGCTGTAGATAGAAAGCAAACTGTCCAGCTGTTACCCAAAGGGCAGAATTAAGCCTGTCATACTAGAAGGTAAATCGTCTCGATTATCTTGGATGAGACAGAAAGACCCCGCTCCACCTCATCTTCGTTTTTCCTTCTCCCATTGCTTCTGTTCTCCTTTACTACGGGTTTAGCAATATTGGTGAGTTATTATATTTTTAAGTATTTTCCTCTTCACACCTTTGTCTAAAACTTTTACGCATTTTGTTTCATTTCTAGGCAATTTTTTTACTTTTCCTACTTGTTTCTGTGTTCTTTCCTAGTATACTTTTAGTAATATTTTGGATTTTGTCTTATTAGTTGTAAAAAAAAAGCTTATGTCTTCTGGTTTAATTTCCCTTCTGTTTATCTAATTTTATTTTTGAGCTTTCTCATTATTGAGGAATTCTTTTCCCTTTCTTGCTAATGGCTTATTCCTTTTTTCTTTCCTTCCATAACAGTTTTCTCCTCTTTTTTTTCTTTCTTGACTGAACCTTGCTTCTAGTCCAGTTTTCTAAGACCCTGACTCCTTTATCTATGACAGTATTAACCATAAGCGACTGTTATCTCATGCCAGACTCCACATTAGTTTTGCCATTTTCTGTTTTGTGTCTCTGGTGATATACTACTTAGACTTAATTGGCGTTGGTATATTTTTATATTGCGCAGTTTGATGTTGTTGCTGTTACAACAGTTCATCTTTTCTTCGATGAGTGGTACTGGGTACTGGGAAAGGATTCTCAGTGGGAAAATACTCAAATACAGCTAAAATGAGTTGAGAGATATTCCACTGAAGAGATGTAAAACTTTAACACAAAATCATAAGAAACATGAAAAAGCACAGCAGCATAACTCTCTAAGAACCCTCCTGTGAAACTGTAATTCCTCAACTCTTGAATCCAAAGATGGTGGAATAGGTGCAACATCAGCTGAAGGTTTTTAAAGTTTGCTAGTAAAACCTACCACTGCGCTTAAAGAGGATGCAGAAAGGCAGATGAATTCAATCTAGAGCACAAAGAAGAAAGGGGCACGGTCGGGGTGGGGGGTTGGGAGGGTGTCAGGAAAATGGATTAGAAAGAAACTTGGATTTAAAAAAAAAAAAGAAAGAAAGAAATGTTGAAGAATAATTCTCACCAGTAGATTTAACGGAGCAGAAGAAAGAAATCAGGGATGGAGGACAATGTAGAGGATATACTACATTCAAACATCAATAAAACGAAAATAAATGAGTCTGAACACAATGTTCAAGGGCTCTGGAATATAATCAAGACATCAATTCTAATTGTGAATTAGAATTCTATCAATTCTATTGATAGAAGGAACTGATAGAAAAATTAAGGACCTAGAAAAATCTATTCATTGAAATTATAGCAGAGATTCTCCCAATTCTAGAGAAAGTAATGGACTCTCAAACACAAGAGTTAGTTATAAACATGAATAGATGTGACCAGAGTAGAACTTCTTCATGACATGTTATAGTCATTCATGTTGAAAACATAAACAGTATTAACAGCAGTTAAGAGATATACTCTAAATCACCTACAAGAGCAGACACATGAGAATTGCATCTGCTATCTGATGAGCAGCCCTAAAACCCAAGGAAATGAACCATAGATTCCAAGACCTGGAAGGGAAATTTATGGACCAAAATTGTTTTATTCAGGAAAGCTCTCTTTAAATCAGTGAAGTGCGGATGTATGAGACAAACACAAGCTAACATGGTTCTTGATCACCAGGCTGCAAAGGATACTTAAGGAAGTACTATACATAAAGGAAGAAGATGGACTCCACAGGATAAAACAGGAGAGGAATAACTTACTGAAGAGTAAGAAGGAATCTAGCATGTGCAACTGTGGGGGGCCACTTGGCAGGAATCTGACATTGGCCAAGGACAAAGAAATGGACTTCAGGCAGGAATCTGACATTAGAGCATGACAAGGAAGTAAGTTTAGGTAAGAATCTTAATCTTAGGGTGGAACAAAAAAAGGCTTCAGGCAAGAATCTGATTTTGGGCTTGGACAAGGAAGTGGGCTCGGGTATTTTGGTGATTCTGGCAAGCCCATGGAGACGACTGTCACAGGAGTAATCAAGGGACTTTGCTTATTGCCTTGCTTGTTCCTTATTGTACTACTCGTACTACTCGCCCTTGTTACTTGCATGTAATTAAAATGATATGAGAGGGTTGGGAAAAAATAAGCCTGCCTTCAGTCTCAGAATTGACTGGGGTCATACTACAATGTTGTCTAATTGTCTTTTTTCTTTTTAATCCTCACTCCTGCACTGGAGAGCCTAGTTGTTTTTTGTTTTTGTTTTTTGTTTTGCTTTTTTT
>BDUI01002493.1:90484-111488 GCA_002335545.1 Apodemus speciosus | reverse complement strand
TCTGTGGTATATGGAGTATATACATAAAGGCATACTGGGAATTTCCTTTGCTTGCATTCATTCCTCCTCTTCTTCCCTGCTGGAACAGCAACAGTATATTGTCATGTATCATGGCTTTTATTTTATCATGTATGTCAGCCTTAAAAGCCACACAAGTGGTGCCATGAACATCTTTCATTTTTAACTTATACAGTTGGTATAATGCTAGCAAAATTATGTCAGGAAACATTCATTTTTATGTTATTTAGCTCCTTATCATTTGGTTTCCTTTACATTTTCCTAGTCTCTTCATATATGTCCCAATTGTATATAAATGTATATAACTGCTGTAGGTATTTTAAGGGAATTCTGTGAGTATGATTCTTGGGCTGGTAAGGGAAAGTCATGGAACTGACTAGGTCCAGGGGTGCATGAAGATAAAGATTGTCTAGATCCTGGAAATCCACTGAATGCCCAACACCACTTGCCACTCATGATCAGGCGTATCGACACTAGAAATGGAATTCAGAGACCATGAAAATCTAATTCATTTAAATGTCTTAGTCATTAATGTCAGGTGCGGGAATATGCCAAAGGTCTTTGGAGGTATTGAACCTAACACACAACACTGTGTTACATCAGAATCTCCCTGTGAGAGAGGGTGAGACTTGCATTTTGAGCCTTCAAACCATTACTGTCACAAGAAGATGTAAACGGAGGTTGTGAAGGGAGCAGAAACAAGCAACAGTCTATAACTGACCCTTTTCATGACACTGTTTAAGGAGTTTTTAGAAATAGTGTAACTGATACTACTCTTTAACCTCAATCTGACACAGTTTATATCTAAGTGGAAAACTGTCTTCTCATTTTTGTAGTAATATTATAGACTGACTATTCTTTTCATATTAAATTATACATCAGAGGTATCAAAATGAATGAGCTTTCACCTTTGCAATAATATTGGCAAAGGGCTAGAGTTCTTTTCCATTTGTAATTCTGTTTCCTTGCATGCAGAGAAGACTTTCTCTCACTGACAGTCAGCTCATCTGTCCTCAGACTCAGCCTCAAAAATTGACCTTTTGTTTACTTCACCACTGCACAGGAGGGTTGTCTNACAACACCTTCAAAAATATTATAAACATTAATAGTAAAATAAAAAGTACACCGGTAGGTAGTTATTTGACATATCTGTTTTGTTTCTTTTAATGTTGCTATAAACTTAGCCAAGGAWGAAAACTCCTGTACACTGGCCACTTTGAGACTTTGAAGAGGAGCTGAAGAGATAGCCCAGTAGTTACAAGCACCCACTGCTCTTGCAGAAGGCCCTACATTGGTTTTAGTACTATATTGGGTACTTGTTTGAGTACTTATTTGAGTACTTAAATAAGAATGGCCTCTATAGGTTTATAAATTTAATGCTCAGTCTGTCACCAGGAGGTGGCACTGTTTGAGGAGGACTGGGAAGTGCGGCCTTGTCGGAGGACGCCTTTCTTGGGGGTGGGCTTGGATGTTTCGAAATCCCGCAACAGGCCCACTTTTCCTCTCTGCCTGTGGATCAGAATGCTGCTTTCTCATACTGCTCCAGGACTCGCCTGCWTGCTGCCAGGCTCCCCTCCATGATTATAATGGATTAAACTTCTAGAACTTTAAGCGAGGTCCCAATTAAATGCTTTCTTCCATAAGAGTTGCCTTAGTCATGATGTCTCTTCACAGGAATAGGACAGTGACTAAGACAAGTACCTCCATGGTGACCGGAAACCATCTGGCCTCCCAGGGCATCAGGCATGGACGTGTCACACGTGCATATATTCAAGCAAACTGTTCACACACATAAAGGAAGTTTTTGTTTAAAAACCTCTACAGAGAGGCTGGAGAGATGGCTCAGCAGGTAGGTAAGAGCACCGACTGCTCTTCCGAAGGTCATGAGTTCAAATCCCAGCACCCACATGGTGGCTCACCGCCATCCGTAAAGAGATCTGACGCCCTCTTCTGAAGACAGCTGCAGTGTACTTACATAAAATAAATATATAAATAAGTCTTAAAAAAAAAACTCTACAGAAATAAAGTGAACCCAGTTGAAGATGGATACCTCACATGCTCTCAGGAAGTTTCTCAAAAAACTAAAACCAGAACTGTCATATAACAACTATACTATCCGGTTCTCTGGTATGTACCCCAATGATTCTAATTCAACACACTCCAGAGGGACTTGCATATTCATGTACATTACTAACTTTAAAAATTAAAACTGAACTAGTAAGGGATGATTTTTTTAAAAAGGATTTCTTATAGGAATTGAGTACAAAATTTTATGGCATCTATTTAAGGCAGCTGTGCTAAAGGACAAGGGGATACCTACAACTTTCTATGAAATGCAGCTAGAAAACCAAGAGGGATAYGAGAATAAGTAGATGGATAAGGGCTAAAGTATGTTTAAATGCTGATGGGGTGATCTTGATGGGTATCCAGTTGTATATAGTAGCATTCTAAATTTCCTCTGTGTTCCAGATTTTTAACATAGAAAGAATAAAAATGGAAGTAATTTTTAACCTATGGCTATCCTTTGGATTGATCTGGACACATCAAGTGTAAATTATTTTTAATTTATGGGATTCTGTGAGCATGACTGTCAGCTCATTACCTTTAAGCCTGTGTGGAAGATGCTGTGGGTCCCCGGGCACCACCACCTTCACCTTACACTGTAGAGTGGGCTACTCTGAGCTCAGCCACTCCCAGATGCATTTCCTTCCCRAAAGGCATTCTCTGGGCCCCAGGACACAGACCCYTTCATTCRAGCYGTACTCCCCCACTGTCCATAACTACTGTTTTCACTCCTCTNTTTTTTTTTTGTGGTTACTAATTATGTAGCCCTGAATGTTTTGCTGAGGCCATGAAGTACAGAAGAAATGGTAAGGCATTTACATTGCTCATTTGAACATGTCTACCATGCCACTCATTCTCACCACAACCTCCACTCTGTATTGAATTTACTCTGTAATATACAGAAATAATGAGATAGCTGACCACTAAGAGACACTGTATGTAAAACTTTGGTTAGTATGTTTTCATTAGTTAAGATGTAAGAATAATGTTAATGAAAATGTCTTAAAATTATGCAGATACAGATTTGAAAGGAAGTTATCATCTATCTAATAGGCAAATATAGGCACTATCATATGTAGTTCATGAAAGAAAGCTTGCAAGTTAGCCCTGTCAGGTGATTACTCTGGTGTACTTTATATTTTCTAACATGGTTTTAAAGAACATTACTTAGTAAATTATCTTTAAAGTAGTTTTACATATATAATTTTTAACTGTCTCATCTATTTTATGTCTTCTCTACTTTCCCTAATTAATTTTCTTGTTATTAAATCATTTCTGATTTGTTGTACCAAAAGAAATTAGCAATGCAAATTTTAATGGATGGAAATATGTAATTGGATAATTGAATATTCACAAAATATTAGGTGTGTTTTAAAAGTAATATCAAATAACATAAGTTTGAGTGTTAAAGTTAAGATTCATCAAACATTGTAAATTTTACATAAATTACAGGGCAAAAATCAAATAAAATATAATCAAATATGTTCACTCAGTCATAAAATTTAAACTAAATGATCAGCAATTTGCTGTAGATATAAATTTACCAGTTCTACTTTTCTCTGATCGATTTTCTTTTCTAACTGCTCAAAATTTCAGTCTGACTGTGCATTAGAAATGAAGCTGAATTCATTATCTTATGACTTTAAGCACTGTCCCCTTGACTCCTTGAATTTCAAACATTTCTAGCTTTTGCTTAATTCGTTAGTATCTCTAGAGTCATTATGTATAAATAACTGTTTCAAAGAAGAATTAATTAAAATATTTTACATGATCATGCTAATATTTTTTTGTCTAAGCAAATCTTTAAATCTGAAGAAATAGCCTCACTATCAATACTATGCATTATTTTCCTGGTTTTTTTTTTAAAAAATTCCAGAACTCTAAGACAATGTAAATTTGCTCAGCAACAATTCTAATGTCGACTTCCCAAATTTTCAATCATCTGAATTATTGATTTGAATATATAGAATTTAGGAAATTGTTCTCTAACAGAACATAGGTTGTGTTATATATCCTGGAGTTTTAATCTACATAAAAGTAGAAACAAAAATTTCATTTAGAAAGAAAATGTTCAAAATACAAAGGCTTAGTTCTCACTAATAATCATAAAATTTATTTTAATCTATTTATCTATCTATATATCATCTATCTATCATCTATCTTATAATCCTATATTTCTGAAGTTTATCTTTATATCTATCATATACATAGTCTTTAGTAATTTCACTTTTTTATTCAGTGCTTTTTGAATTTTATCAAGTTTTATTATAAGAAGATGTATAATGTTGCCATTTATTCATGCCTAAAATATTCCTTCATCATATGTCATGATAAAGCTCTACGTTTAGAGCTACTGCCAAACATAACACACATATACACACAYGTACACACACACACCAAACTGAGAAAAAGGAAAGATGGTTTGGCCAATCTACTCATTTTTCACTACCATGTTTCCCTTAAGACCCTTCTCTTGGGCATCACAACTGCTACAATTATGAGAAGTAAAATTCATGTGAAGACCACATTAGCCTCTCTGCTGGTATTATTTTCAGACAAACTAAACTTACCTGTACTATTAGATGTCTCCTGTGTCACAGATAATATTCACTTTTAATTGAATTCTGTCAACCTTAACCTGCAAACTGATATTATAAATATAATGACCATGATAGTAACAGTATGTGTGTTGGAGATACAGAAAAAATGTGTTCAGTTAGTAACCATGGATGAAGCATAATGAATGTGTATTGAAATAGAGAATGAAAAGTCAATGCCGTCTAAAGAAACTAATTTAATTGTTTTTCTAGAAAGTAAAATTAAGAAAACAAAAGGAGTAATTTTGAGAAAAAGAAATATAGTTATACAGGAAACTTGTTAAAATTATTGGAATATAGGAAGTTCAGAGACATCCAGTGGGTAATTTGACATATGATTTGAATGTAAGGCATGATTTGCATTTTTGATTGAGAAATTGTAGTGAGTGAAATGATGAAGGATGTGGAGCACATCACAGATGGGCTGTGAAATCATGTGGAGAGAGAAGCCAACCCACGGAATTAGTGTTTGCATATAAGAAATTGTATGAGCTTATGAGGCCACCTGAGAGGTACAGGCAAAAGTATTGAGTACAATAGAAAGGAAGGGAATGAAGGGCCTGGAGAAAATAGTTTTTATATAGAGTTAGAAAGGAGGTATAATTTATACTTCTAACAATAACCACTTATGAGAAGCAGGTAGAAGAGAGTAAGTTGAAGATTCTGTGGCTAAGTAGGGAATAAAAATTAGAAATAATGAAGAAATTCCATTTAAAATAATGTTTTAAACACAATGAATGTAGGTAGGTCTATGTAACCAAAGCAAGAATTATAATTTTGTGGTTATTAATTTGTTTTTTACAAGCATGGTAAAGTGAAGATGTAATAATACAAACAATATAAAGAGAAGAGACATTACTTGTCAGAAGATTGAATGAACCATAAAATATTAACATACCAATTTATTGAATTGCTAAATTGTCCAAATAGCACATTTTGAGACATAATATCTTAAAAAAATGTATTTTCAACAATAAAAGACACAGGAAAATAGGTACATGCACATGTGTGTTCTTGTGGGTGCGTGTATATGTTTATCATTGTATGCATGCATGAATGTGTGTATGTATTTGTATATGTGTTTGTGAATGTGTGATCTTGTATATGGCCTTCATATCTCTGTGCATGTGTTCTTGTGTGGAGATGCTTTATATGCACTTTGTGTGGGTATATATGTATGTGTGTTTTTTAACATATCTGTGTGTCTGTCTATGTGTGTGTCCATGTCTCTGTGTGTTTGTTTATGTAAATATGTATATATATATATGTGTGTGTTTTATAGACTATCAAAAGATTTCTGAGCTCTACCTTTGCTAATGATCTGTGAACTTGGATAGATGTGCTGGTGGCCCAGCAATCTGAAACTTTGGAAGAATAAGGAAGAGAAAACACAGGTCATTGACTCACACGTCACTTTCTAGCCTCATAGACATTCTTCTAGTATTATGACTACAGTAAGAAGGACCATGTATACTGCTATGCCATCACTCCAGTCACTGCTAGGACAAGGGTGGGATCAGAATGGAAGAAGGAGTTGTAACTTGGAGCTTTAGAAAAGTCTTTCAAATCAGTTCTTTTCAAGGACCTGTACTGTGCACAGCACCTCCACCAGATTTGTATCCTTCTCTTTTTGCTTCCTTTATCTTCAGTATTCAGCACTGAACATTCTGTACACCATAACAGAGAAATTTCTTTCTGTTTTGTCTCACATGGTAAATAAGACCCTTTTGCATATCCATGGGAATGGTCACATGCATTGTCTCACATCATCTGGTCAACTGCAGTTGAGACATGGCAGCTGGAAAGCTAACAGTCCTGGGATGGTATTAACTTTTTTTGTATCAGGAATATCAAGTCACAATTAGCAAATCATATGATTCCCAAGAAAAAAGAAGGAGAGGGCCCTGGTTTTGAAAAGACTTAATCCAGTTTGTTAGGGGAGCAGTAGAACAAAGAAATGGGGGAGGGGTGATTGGGGATTGGGCAGAGAGAAGAGGACTTATGGGACATATGGTGAGGAGGGAACTGGGAAAGGGGAAAGCATTCATAATGTAAACAAAGAACATAGAAAATAAAAAAACAATAAAAAGTTGCTAAAAATATGAGTACTAGAGTCAAATAATGTAATAAGATAGTTAGTTGCTGCTTATTATTATAAAATGAATACATTTAATGTTTTCCTAAAATCAATTCTTCATGTGTTTTTAATAATCCACTGAAGCATATATGTGTTCCTTATGTGGCCTTGGCATTCACATTACAAATATAGACATGTAGAAGCCTTTTCACAAAATATTCCTGTTAAAATAACAAGTAAAATCTTTTGAAATAATTTTCAATGTATATATCAATATTCTACAGTGGTAATCAGATTCTATAATATGACATATATTTATGAATTTTCTCTATAATTCAATATTTTGAAAACATATTTGAATGTAGACATTCAATGCTTGACTTACACCAAGATCACGAGCTTCTTGTAATTTGTGGCTGCTCTCATAGGCATTAACATGTCAACCAATTATGTCCTAATTTTTGATATCATATTAAGAGAATTGTTACACTTTATTATAAAAACAATTACAAAAACAATTTTATTACTATATGTGTTTACAAGTCATAAGAATGTATGCAACCACTGTTGCTTAAGTAAACACAATTAGGAGAGACTATTTTATAGAGTAAGGTATAATCCAAAGCACATATTTGATAGAAATCTATTACTTATACTTGACTTCTATGACCATAGTACACTTTCTCTGTCTATAACACTATCAATGTTGTTAAATTATACTTGGATACTAAAGGACAGACCCTAAGAATATATAACAGAAACAATTAATAAAAGAACCTTTAGGCACAAAGGTCAATGTAATTATATTAAAATAATCCATTTTTTGTATTATATATTTTCATAATTTCTACAAACATATATATATACCACAAAGATAGTATATAAAATGTGTAGCAAAACTTATCTCAATAGCTAAAGGAAAAAATGTCAATTTTATCCATATTTGTGGAAATTTTCTAACAAATTTCAGTGAAAAATGAATCTTTTGTGATGACTGAAATCAATATCCCATGGAGAAATTGTTGACACATGTGTGTGGAATCATGAAGAATCCACTGTAGCCAAAAGTAGAAACTTGATCCTTACCCAATGGTCACATATGCAGATCTATTGGGAAATGCCGGCCATTGCAAGCATTTATCTGATTTATTGTGACAATACATATTTCATTGCATACTAATAATTTTCATGACAATAACAGCATTATATACTTCTTCTACCAAAAGTTAAAACCAGAAAACATTTTCAACATGATGTTCTTGAAGTTTTAGATAGCCCACAGTTTTGAATTTCTAAAGTGAACACTTCAAGAGACAGAATAAATTATACTAATACTGTTCTTCTTTAGGAATAAGTTGTGTAAAATATGAGAAAAATCCATATTTTAATATATTAGAATTTCTAGATCCATGCATTATCTCATATAGTACATTTCCATTTGGATAGCATATGCTAAGTTTAATAGCAGACTGGCTAGGGCCAATCACTCAGGAGGAGTTAGTTTTTATTCAGGCAAACACTCTCATGGTTATAGGCATATGTTCACAGTCACAAGTGTGAATTATCTTGCGAAATTATTAGGCAGTGAGGAATATTTCTGGGACAAAGCAATCAAGCTAAAATCCTGGAAGGGTTTTAAATAGCAGAGAGCAAAGAGTACTCTCTGTCTCTGACTTAATACTTTTGTTTTGATTAGCATAACCTCATAAAGAATCAACATCAGTAGTGTCCCTCCCAGAATTGTGAGAGATAACTTACTATACCCAAATGTTGTTTTTGAGGACTCTAAGCAAATGAAGTTATGGGATTTAAAGGATGGCATTATTGTAATGGGCAAAGATATCTCTTTATCAGGCCCATACCTTTTTCAGCTATAAGTATAAATCAAAGTATGTGTCAGGAAAAAAGGGAAGATAGGTTCAACACACACTGTGAAGATCATAGGTAATATATAAGTCCAAGCTAGGTTTGTAAATTGCAGTGGGGAATGAATGTATTTTGTTGTAGGGATGTGGAAGATGAAAGTCCTGTACATGTAAGAAATAGGAAGCACATAAGTACTTGCACTTATAATATTAAACAATTGCTTTTGATTACTATTATAATTAAAATTGATGAATCCTTTAAATATGGTTGTGTTTGAAACAAGCAAACTAATGATTCTATAATTTTGTCATTAGCAGCATTTAATGTATATTAGCTATATATCCTATAAATAAATTTTATAGTTGCTGAAGCAGTAGTCACTTTAATATACATACAAATATTTATTTACTATATATAATTATAGATGAATTTAATCATGAACAAAAATACAAATACTTGAAACATGTCCTGCAATTCCATGTAATCACAAATATACAAAAGTACAAATCCAGTTTGCACTAGTTGCTATTTCAGTATTGTGAGAATGATTAAAGATTATAGGGTAGACCTGGTAAGGATGTATAGAAAAAGGACTATAATACTCTGTGAATAGGTGGATAACTTACTACAGTTATTAAAGAAAATTTCATAGAGTAGCTTCAAAAAAAACTATAACCTAGCATACACTTGCCCTTCCTGCCCTTAAGAATAAGTCAAATGCAAATGAAGTACAATGACTAGACATCTATTTTATTACATTTACTACATCATTTCCCGAAGCCAGGAAATGCAAACAAATGACAAAAGGATAAGGATGGTGTCACATGTATGTATGTATGTATGTATGTATATATGTATACATACGTGAATATATATATATATATATATATATATATATATATATATATATATATATATATATATATATATATATATATATATATATATATGGAAAATTGTGAGAAATAAAAATTAAAGCATTTAAAATGGAGAATCCTATAACTTCCACTGGTAAACCATATCTGGGTCTCCGTTATCTCTTATTTATTAAGCTACAATAAAGATTAGAATGACATCCTATGACTGTGGTGAAAGACTATGGCTGCTGCATTTATTGATGATCTGTGCCTGCAAGCAAGAGCAAGGCAGTCAAAACTAACATGGATAATATTGAATATTTTCCTATTTATCTGTCAATCTTCACCAATTCTTTAATGTTCATATTCAGCTCCACTCTTGCATATACAAAAGTAGGCAGGATCCATATTAAAACATTTAGCTGTAGAACTGAGCTCAGAAATAATGTGATGCTCAAATGCTACTATAGGGCAGTATTATCAACTCCAAAATATGATTTATTGTGGAAGTGAAAATAATAACAAGTGGAGAATTTCAGGATTATTCAAAAAGAAACACAAAAGACAGAAATGGGAACCAATTCACATAATCCAAACCTAAAATGATTATAAAGTTTCAGGTTTACATTTGCTGCAGTTTATCGTATTTTTTTCTCTAAACACTAGAAAATAAAAGGATACTTTCTACAATTTATGAAATTTACGATAGCTTTCTTGGGGATATTTTTCCAACCATCTTTGATAATACTATTTAGAAAGCACTTACTTAATGGTTGTTTTGAGAATGTGAAGCACAGAATACTTTTTTGTGCTTTTTTAAAATCACTCTCTAAATAGCCCTCCAGAAGCTGAAGGTATTAGTGGTTTAATAGATTACCTATCATTAATCCAGCATTGTTGCTAAATATTTTCCATAATCTGTGCTAATTTATAGTTTTGCTCACATAGGAGTTTTAACAAGTTCATAGGTATGACTGGCTGATCACTGTATAGGTCTTTTTAATTAAAATTTCACTTTGTTGAGTGAGGCCACAGCTTCCCTGATGTGCATGTGTAATTCACACTAATGGTAATAAGCAGAACTAATGGCAATGCCTTCCATTTGAAACATCTGATATTTTATGTGTTCTTGATGCTGTGGAGACTTCTGTTACTAGTACCTGTTTCAAACTATTGGCTTATAATATTAAGATAATTCCCCCATGATGTCCCTTTTATTTATTTAAATGAAGTTTTATGTTCCTCCAAAGTGAGGTAAGTTCTGGTCAAAGATTTGTTACCATTCCACTGATGGAAAAGAATATTTGCTCAGTAGAATGAATAATTTTGTAGACACGGTGCTGATAGTAGGTAGCAGAATGACATAACATGCCTGCAGATTAAAATGAAATTTTATTGATAAAAATAGCAATATGCAGATAGCCTAGAGAACTATTCACATTTCAGACAGCAGCATGCAGAACCAGGAGAAAGCAATACAAACTCTCTCTAAGTGTCTCTTCCAGTCTGAAAATCCAATAAACTTCTTCTCATATTGTACCCTTGTTAGGTCCCATTAACAAAATATACATGCTTGAACAGTAAATACCTGTTCAGCTTAAACACTATATATAGAGAAGGCTGAGGATGAATATAATTCAATTATGAAAGAGAGGCTGTGATAATTCAAACATGATATGTGATATTATAGAGATAAATCTTTGGCTTTAGATAGAGCAAAATGATTCTATAAAGTCCCTCTTTACATTCTGTTTTTAAGGAATGTTAATGTATTGGTGCTTAAAAAGTTTAAATATTAGTTCTTCAACAGAACAAAAAGGAAGCTTTTTGTTATCAGCAGGATCCTTTAGGAGTGGAGAGTATTCAAAGAAAATATAGAACAATTGTGGCCACACATGTCAATCAGCAAATTTATTGCCTCACAAATAGTTCATTCTAGAAAACTTGAGAATACATGGCTTGAACAGAAAATTCTGTGCTTAAGATTGATTTTTCCCCCTCGGCATCTCAAGAGAAAAACTGTTGTATTGAACTATAAGCAATAAATGTGATTCTAAGTTTATCCAATATGGTACAAATTCAAAGGAAGTGGAAAACAGTGGATGGCCCAAAGATTTGTTCTATTATTATTCTACAATAATGCCTGTGCCCTAGACTCCATTCCTACCAACATCAAGTGAAGTATCATTATAAAAGCCAGACTTCTGCTCTGGCCAGCAGCTACAAGTTCATGAAACTAGCTGTTTGAGCAGTCCCAGCCAGTATTGAAGCAATAGATGATTCCTGAAATGCCACTGTTTTTCAGTCAATGCTGGAAGACAGTGAAAGAACAGCAACGAGAGGTGTGCATTCACCAAAAATGTACAAAGGCAAAATAAACAGTATTTGTTGTCTCATGGACCTCTTCACATCTAAGCATCAACCATGTTCCATCTACTCTGGGACAGATCTTCTCCCTTTAGTTAATTCTTCTGGGAACTCCTCACCCAAAGGCACATCTCTTAGATGGTTACAGATACCATAACATGATATATTAGATGTATTAAACAAAGTTCTCTACAGTAGCAAAATTTATAGAATAATGTCTCTCTCTAAATTCGTGTGTGTGGGGGGGTTATATGCATATATATATGCACATAAAATAAAAAATATGTTTATGTATACACACATATACATTTTTGAGTAAATTACAGGCTTACATTTACATTTATGTTGTTCAACTAATTGAACAATGCCTACGTATCAATGGAAAGCCTGAGAATCAAGAAGTTGCTGAGTCTACAAGGCTGGATATCTCAGCTTCTCTCCCTAATGGGTGCCCCTTCCATTTATGGACTGTAGTTCTTTTATGATATAGTCAAGTTGACATTCAAGAATAGACATCAGAGATGACAACCAAGATTAATTACCATAATACATGAGCATAGTCTTACCTTAGCAGCTGGTAGGAGCTTCAGCAAAAGATAAGTAGATTAGGTACTACCAGCAATTTCAGGAAAAAAGAAATGACAAATCATCACAGAGTAACACTGATTTATTTGTGTCTCTTGGAATATGTCCAAACACTAACAATTTAAAAAAATCCTTACTTAGAAACAATAGCAATGAAGATAGGCAAGGTCTATTGGTGTGTTACAATGTAGGCTTACATTTTTAGCTGCTTTTATAACTAATGGAAATGATTTAACTTACAGGCTCTTGTATGCCAATAAGAACAGAGACTGCTACTAATAGCCAGAACTCATGCAGAGAAAGGGTGTCAAGTCACCCATCATTTCAGTGTGTCTGTTCTAACAGAAGGGTTCTTGAACATCAAGAATAAAATCAAGTTGAAATATTTAATCATTTGAGAATTCTAATATGTATTATATTAAAAGGTGGTAATGTGAAGATAAAGTATTATCTCTCAGTTAAAGACATGTTCTTATGAAGCTGCAAAATTGTATTCATATTCAAGTCTCTAAATTGGAGAACATAACCAGATAAAAGGCCACACCAAATCCCTATTCATTGAAATACATGAACCTTGGCTTTGGTTTGTATTTCCCTCCTAAATTTCTTTAGATTGATTTTGAACTCAACCTAGATGTTCGTTTTTATCCATCTGATCTAATGGAAAAGAGGACTAATGCCTAGTACACTCAAGAATTCATGTTCCCTGTAGATCACAGAGACCTAATGTCATTATAGAAGCTTTAGCTGTCATCACAGTTATTACCACTCTCAGAGGAAGTAGCATGTAGCCAGCTGATATTCTCTACATAAGAATTCTTCTGCTTTTCATCTTAGAATTACAAAGGATATATTCAGTTCCTCACAAAGTGCACCTCCACAACTGCTGTGGTTTTAACTTGTGATGTGACAACTTCATAATGTTACATGTTAGGCCATGAATTCCGTATTATATTTTAAAGTACACTTTGAGAGAAGAGGCACAATGTTATTGCATCATAATTTCGCTAAACTTTGAAGATGTAGCAAAAYGATTTAATCAAAGTATTCTGTACTTAAATAGAGAAAACATTTATAAAGTATAGATTGTAAAGATAATGATAAATGAGAAACAGTTTTAGAAAAAAAGATGTATTCACAAATGTGGGAAGATATAATTTAGATGACAATAATGATATCAAATTGTCAGGTAGACTACATGACTTCGGTGATAAGAAACATACAAAAAATGCAATAATAAGTTTCTCAAAAAGAATTTGAACCAGTATCTGAGACCATTAAGTCTCATCTTGTTGCATATGTCAGTTGATACTTTAAAACATGCACATACAGGTTTGGATGTATTTCAAACATCCAAAGTGGTGACTCTGTTTACCTTGTCATTTTGGATACCTGTTCAATAAAAGCCCAGAGTTTGTTTTGTCCAAGGTTCCAAAGAGATAAACAAAGAAAGCATTTGAATTTGCAACCATATGCAGGGAACCATGCATCTTATTGAGTACTGGAAAGAGTTGTTAAATGTTGACCATTATTAAGCCTGCAAGACTACTAAATTGTGAAAAATATTGAAATTGACCAAAACCCAGAAAATAACAAATGAATCTCATTACAAAATTGGTGATTAAAGTAATATGATACTTTTTCCCAAAATTATAGAGCATAAAAAAATCTAGTGTATTTTTTGTTCCTGTCCTATTCTGTTTTAATTTTTGTTTAAAATCTTCATACACTATAATAGGATCATAGTTTTCTCTGCCTCATCTCCTCTTTCCCATGTACCCACTTTCCCATGTACCCACTCTAAGCATTCTTCTGTCTATAAAGAAAACAGAAATATACAAATCATAATAAAAGAAAATAATAAAATACAAGGAAAAAAACATAAGAAATACAAGCATATGCAGAGAGATGCACATAGCTATATGCAAAACATATATAAACCCAAACTAGAAAATCAAAATATATGACCATAACATATAAGAAATATAATATGTTAAATATAATATTTGGATGTAATATATGAGCAAAATCCAATAAAGTACACAAATGACCAAAAAAAAAGCATTATCAGAAAAATGTCCAAAATTATCATTGAATTCATTTTGTTTTGTCAATCTGCTCCTGAGATGGAACCAGCCTTGAAGTGGGTTCACTGTATTAGAAGATACACTATGCTACAAGGGGAAGATGGTAAATATCAACTGAGCTGCCAAAAATTTGATCTAAAATTGTAGCCTATATCCATAATGCACTTAAGTAATAGTGGCGCAAAAGTTGTAGAAGTAACTACTCCATGATCAGATTTATGGCCAACTCTATGGAATGGAACCCATGCTTTAAACTGACTGGGTAGCCATGAACCCGAGACTAAATAGGCCATAACCCTATGGGATAACTCAATACTATTGTTGTGATATAGGTACATGGCAATATATGCCTAAGAACATTCTGCTATACGTCAGTGTCTTAATTAGCCATCATTAAAGAAGCTTTACCTTGTAGTAGATAGGAACTAGTACAGAGACTCACAAATGTAAAAGTTTTTAGAGAGTGAGAGACCTTAGAATACTAGGTCTTAAATGGAAAGTCTTCATCCAACTCCCAACATCAGGTTTCATGGAACTACTTGGAAAATGAGTCAAAAAGATTATCAAAGATAGAGGGGATAGAAGACACCAAGGAAACAGGACTATCAAAACATAGCAGGACTTGTATATATCTGAACTCAGAGACTGTAGCAACTTGCACAAGGCCTATCAAGTTTCAAGCTAGATGATTCCTCAGTGATAAATGGGACATGAGCACAGATCCCAGTCTATAACTCAGAAGCTGTCTTGAACTGATAACTAACTACTCACAGAGAAAAAAATGTCCAACCTTATAACAGGTCTCATTTTTCTTGGGCTATGAGTGTAAGTGAAAGATTGGTACTTTTAACAAATACAATAGTGTAATATTGAAGACCTTTCTGTGAGATGAAGAAAAGTGATTTCTGTATGATCCAAGGCCAACTCAATACTCGAGTTAGAAATCACATTGCATAATGGAGACAGTATTATCTGAGTCAACAGTCAGTTTTAATTTTATGAGAAAGCTCTCTTGATCACCTCTGTATTTCATGTTATATAAAGACACTTAGATATAATTATTTTTCTTTCCATAGTGGTTACAGGTAAATAAACAAAATTGAAATATGTATAGGTTTGAGACTCGTTGTGTGGCTAGAGAATGACTGAATTCCTTTTCTCACTGTTTAATTTCCCACTACTTTTAATTATATTTTGCAGCACATATAACTTCTACTAAAATGGTCTTGAAATCACTATTTGGATATTTCAATGTATCTACATCATCTGATGTGTTTTATTTTCTCAATTATGTTATTTCCTATTCAGAGCTCTCCCATTGGGAATAAGTATATTTCAAAGTTATTTATACATAAGGGTATTATGATGTCAACATTTAACAACTTTATGCTTCAGTGATGAAGCAAGCCAGAATTCTGTTAGAGAAGTGCCCTTGACAAGCATATTAGCCAGCAACGTCAACTGGATTAGCAAAGGCTAAGACTGACAGTTGCCTCTATTTGCTGTGAAAACAGTTACCATGAATCCTTGCATTTCATCTTATTTCAGTGGAGTGAGAGTTTACATACCTTGAATAATTATCTTAGGGCTGAGTAGATTGGACATTGCCTTCTCATCTGCATTCAGTGGCACTGTGAACTAATGAAGATAAAAATAAGAAGGAAAGAAATTAAAACACTGACAAGAAAAACATGCTGGCTCTATGCTGCTTCTTAATTTTTGAAAAAGAATAAGCTAGTTGGTGTGATGGATAACTATTGAGTCCAACATATACCGTGATTGCACATGTCTGGAACTTAATTGTTTTGAAGGATTTTAATTGCCTTTCATGATTTCTTAAAAAAAAAAAAAAAGAAAAACGTCAAGCTAGGTCAGGAAGAAAGCAGAATAAGAATTATAACAGCAAATCTGTAGACATTGGCTGTATATGTAGCCTCAACAGTAAAGATCTCTAGTGCAACACCATAACAGAAGAGAGGACCCACTCTGCAAAACTTAAATAGACAAATTAATGCAACAAAGCATTACTTCATTTTTCTTATATAAAGTACTTAAACAATTAATCATGTAATTTCTTTTACATGCAAAAATCTCCATGATCCATCCAGTTTACATTGAACAAAACCAGATGCTTTGAATTCTGTTGAAAAAACTGGAATATTTATTTTATCCAAGAATTTGATAATTAATATGAATCACATTTATTTTCTGAGAATTCTAACTACTAGAAGTTAAAATATCCCACAACAATTCCTTATAGAAAACTGCTCATAGTTACATGAATTTCAAAATTTTGTCCCTAATTTAAGAAATTGGAAAATTTTGAATGGAAAATATTAAGTGTGACAGGACAGAAGAGGCAAACTTATCAATGAGTTACATATTGCAGTTTAGATCAGAAATAACCCTTTGCTCATATACAATATACAAAAGTACACCAGAGACATGTGAAAAGGTATTGTGCTGACTGGGTTTTATAATGTCAATTTGGTACAGGCCAGAGTCATTTGAAAATAGGAAAGCTCAACTGAGAAAATGCCCTCAGTAGTTTAGCTTTTGAACAAGTCTCCAGTACATTTTCTTGATTGATGTTTCATGTGGGAAGGCCCGACATACTGTGCATAGTGACTCCCCGGGGATTGTGTACTTTTTTTTTTCTAGAAAAAAAGCAGAATGAGCAAGCCATGAGGAGCAGGCCAGTGAGCAGTTCACATTATCTTCGGCCTCCAGATTCTTGCTCTATTTAATTCCTGGTTTGTGTCTTTGATGATGTATTTGATGTGGACCTATAATCTGAAATAAACACTTTCCACAACATGGTGCTTTTGGGTGGTATTTTATCACATCAATAGGAACTTCATCAACATAGATGTTACATTTCCTGGGTATATGTTACAAGTATATAAGAAGATGATAGGTACACATTTAGAAATTCTTTGCCATCTCCTCAGCTGATATATTAGTCAAGGTCTTCACTATTGTCACAAGTGTGTGAGACAATCCATGTGATAACTAAAAAGTTAATTTTGGCTCCAAGTTTTAGAGACCATTATTTAGTTATACAGGTTGTCATTGGGCCTGTTATTACTTAGAACATCACAGTAGAACCTGAGTGGTGCAAGAGCTACACACCTCTCTGTAACCTGGAAGCAGAGAGGGAAAAGAGGGCCTCAAACTATGTTGAGTCACAATGTACTTTCAGGAACATTCCCAATGAAGCAAATTCCTTTCAATAGACATCATATCATAAATGTTCAACAACTTCTCAATATTACCACAGGCTTGGAACTAAGCATTCAATAAATGGATCATTATGGGACACTTAAATAAAACTTAACAGTAATGGGGTGCAAATGAAATCATAATTGCCATAAATGCCACAAATAAAGAGTGTTAAGTAAATTCCAGAACAATTATAAGAAAAAGTTGTATAAATCTTAAAATAATATTTTTATACACTCTTTATAATGTTTATGTATTCTGTGGATTCAGTGTATACTATTAATTTACATGTATTCAGATTGCAGTAATAACTCACCCATTCAATGTTTTTTTGCACATATAAATATCACTTGTAAAGACAGCAGTTCTTAAWCCTTGGAAAATAATGAATGAGAATAATTTGTATAGGGACACTTCTAATGAGTTGTGTGTTTTAAAAAATTAAAGTTTCAATCTGATGAAATAATGTACTCCTAATATTACAATGTCTATTGTACTCATTCTTGTTTTTATGAAGTTTTGATCCACATCTTTTTGACTTTCCAAGGAATCTAAACTATTTTTGAGTACATATGTGACAGAATTAGGGAATGATTATTGACATTATTTTGCAAACAAATATATTATTTTATAAGAAATGTTCTATGTATAACTCACTTGCTTGAAAAAAAAAATTAATTCCAAAGAATGTCCAGGTTTTAAAGCAATCCAACATGAAAATGATACAAATTCAATTCATACTTCTAGGAAATATTTACAATGAATTTTACATGACTGCCCTGAAAGCATTTTAAAAATTCTAAATTATGAAGTCTGTACCACAGTGCCCAGAGCTTATCCTGTGCCACAATGCTCCATATCCAAGTACCACCAGGAGAGAGCTGGTCTCCCTGGAGTGCAGACATGCCTCTGACCGCAGGTCAGACCAGCACTTCTGCTCAGAGGAAGCACCCAGAACCCATAGGATACAGGAACCAAAGATCATCCTGGGACAGAATCCTTCCAGTTTCTGACAGTGCCAAGAACTGATCCTGTGCCAAGCACTCCATACCCAAATACCTCCAGAAGAGAGCTTGTCTCCCAGGAGAGCTGACATACCTGTTAGCATAGTTAAGACCACCTCTTCTGCTCAATTTCATGGTCCAAGAGGGACTCATCCAGAACCATAATGACAAAAAAAAACAAGGAAGAGCCAGGAACAGGATCGTTCCAGTTTTTATCTGTACCCTGGAGATGACCCTGTGCTACAGCTCTCTACACCCAAATTCTTCCTGGAAAGATCTGGTCTCTCAGGAGTACTGACACACAGATTTGCAGGAGGGACAAGTATCAGTCAGAGACAGCAAGACCAGATAATACCACAGATAACCAGATGTCAAGAGGCAAGGGCAAGAACATAAGCAACAGAAACCAAGGCTATTTGGCATCATCAGAACCCAGTTCTTCCACTACAGCAAGCCCTGGATACCCCAACACACCAGAAAAGCAAGACTCTGATTTAAAATTCTCATCTCATGATGATGATAGAAGACTTTAAGAAGAACATATATAACTCCATTAAAGAAATACAGGAGAATAGAGGTAAACAACTAGAAGCCCTTAAAGAGGAAACAAAAAATTCCCTTAAAAAATTACAGGAAAACACAACCACACAGGTAATGGAATTGAACAAAATCATCCAGTACCTAAAATTGAAAAGAAACAATAAAGAAATCACAAAGGGAGAATACTCTTGGAATAGCTAACCTAGGAAATACCTTTTGCATTCTGTATTTTCTTTGACTGTTAAGTCAATATTTTCTATGGGATCTTCTGCATCTGAGATTCTCTAGTCTATCTCTGGTATTCTGTTGTTGATACTTGCATCTATGACTCTTGATCTTTTTCCTAGGTTTTTGTTTTGTTTTTTTGAGACAGGGTTTCTCACTGTAGGGTCTAGCCCCAGCTGTCCTAAACTCATGGTATATACCAGGCTAGCTTCAAACTCAGAGTCATGCTCCTCCCTGCCTCTGAGTACAGTGAATAAAGGCAAGTACCACCAGGCCACTCAGGACTTTTTCTTACCACATCTCACTGGGGAGAGATTAATTTCCTTCAGGGAATTTGATTCCCTTATGAGGGCAGCTGCTCAAATGAATAAAGCAGTGAAAAATAATCCATTAGAGCACACATCACAAAGGTACATTCACCTCCCACATTGCTTCCCTGGAAAATAAACTCTGAGAAAAAGTCTCAAAACTCTAATAGTAGCAATGTTTTAAAGAGTTTCAGTGTCTAATACAAGATCACAATGACTAGTACTATAGAGACTGAAAAATTCCAGATAGGATGAATCACTAAAAAAGCATATTTGGAAAAGCTATTTGTCTGAGTGTGACAAGAAGCCTTTTGTCAGGTGATTGTTCTAGATTTGTTAATTAACTGAAGCATTGATGAAAAATATGAAAAATATATTGGGAATGTTATGAAACAATTTACATTGTTCATATTGCCTTAACAAATCAGAAGGCATTGTCCTCCCAATTCAATATGTTGGGAGCACAATGCCTGCTGACTTGTTAAGGCAATCAGAATTCCAGACCAACTAATCAAAAACAAGAAAAAACCATACAAAATAACAGGAATCAATAAACACTCAAAATAACAGGAATCAATAAACACTCCTAAGTGATAACTCTCAAAATTAATGGACTCTATTCCCAAATAAAAAGACACAGACTAGGAGATAGGACTACAAAACAGGATCCATCATCCTGCTGCATCTAAGAATTGTATCTTTCCATCAATAGTGGACATTACTGTAAGGTTCTATGAAAAGTAATCTACAAATTCAAGGCAATTTATATCAGAATTCCAACACAGTTCTTCAGGGACACGGAAAGAGAAATTCTCAACTTCAAATAGAAAAGAAAATATCCCCAGGAATGGCAGTCTCTGGATGACCTTTACTTCAGTCTCTGCTCCACACATTGTCTCCCTTAATGCTCCTGTGACTTTTGTTCCCTTTCCTAGAGGAACTGAAGTACCCTCACTTAAGTCCTCCTTCTTCTTGAGCTCTGTGAATTGTAACTTGTTTATTTTGAGCTTTTGGGCTAATGTGTGCTTATTAGTGAGTGCATACCATGTGCGTTCTTTTGTGATTGGGTTGCCTTGCTCAGGATGACACTTTCTAGTTCCATCCATTTGCCTAAGAATTTCATGAATTCATTGTTTTTAATAGCTGAATAGTACTCCATTGTGTATATATACCATAGTTTCTGTATC
>BDUI01002493.1:60650-72752 GCA_002335545.1 Apodemus speciosus | reverse complement strand
CATCTCCTAAATAAGGTGTAAGGAAATCAACAAGATGCAGGATTGTTGTTTCCCAGTGTCTTTCCATAAAGACCTTAATGCTTCATGGTTTAGTAATATAAATCTGTGTTACACTGGCCAGGCTCCAAAATGCTTTCTAGATTCAGCCAGCAAAGGGTAGAAAGAAGTCTGACTCTGGTCATGGGCATACAGAAGCGAATCAAAATCAGAAAATATAAATGAAGCAATGCAAAAACTCATTCTATACCCAAATCCAGACAATGCATAAGTGCACCAAACTTAATTAGTACTGCAACAGAGGGTTGCAATAAATGCTATATTATTATTAGCTTATGATTCATTATGTCCCTAAAYATTACAAGTGTGTCTTATTATAGTCAGACATCCTCTCCTAGTAGGTAGTTAAAAAAATTGATGGCAATCAGGAATTTTTTCTTACAAAATTAAGGCAATTTGTATTTGGCCTTTATACATCCTAAAGTGTGGATAAGAGTTTTATAATGCTATATTGAACAAAAGATCACATTGCTACGAATAAAATCATTTGATATTAAAAAAAAAAAGAAAACTCAAGTAACAGCACATGCTGGCAAGGAGGTGAAGAAAGTAGAACACTTCTCCATTGTTGGTGGAAGTACAAATTGTACAACCACTCTAGATAATTCTCAGAAAATTGGAAATAGTTCTGCCTGAAGACCCAGCCATACCACTCCTGGGCATATACCCAAAAGATGCTCCACCACACCATACAACAGAGTAGCTTTATTCGTAATAGCCAGAAACTGGAAACAACCCTGATGTCCAATGATATTCTTAAAATTGACCTGTTCAGGGTGGGGAAACTTGGGTATGTCCTCCATCCACTTCAGGACTACCTTAGAAGTTTGTGATTGCTTGCATTTGCAGTCCTGTGGAATCCAGCCAAAGCACTGTGCATAGTCCAGCCATTGTGTTAATTCCATTTGCTGCTTCAGAGCTCACATTGTGATTCAGTGTGGCAGGAGCAGCTATCACTTAGCACAGACTGACATCAGATATCTCTACTTTAAATGAAAAAGCAGAGTGCGAGAACAATTACTGGATTGATCTCAGGTTAGCAGGGCTTGTGTTGATGTCTATCTTGCCCCAACCTTGCAGCACCAGCTATCTTTTCCAAACACTTGTCATAACTTATGTGACTTTGGCCCTTTATTTAGGTGTTAATTACAGTTAAGTTTTAAAAAAAGCTTTAAGAACCTCTTTGAGACATGTGAATTATATTCTAATACTACTATTAATTACTTAATAATTTATAGAAATTACAAAATATTTTATTACTGTGGCAGATTTAATGAGTGAAAAATTATTTATAAAACCTGGGATGAAACCTTTTGGATAATTAAAGAGGGTAATAGCCCTTCCTTTGCTTCTGGATCTTTTTCTTAGGCTTTTTGTATTTTCCCCATTTATCTTCCTCATCTGCTGCCTCTTCCCTGTTCTCTTTCTCTTTAAGCTTCTTTAAATTCAGGTAAAAGAGTGTACTGAAACAACAGGAGAAAATGTTAAGTAAAAATCATTTAACTCTATTTGAAATAATCTAGTTTTATACTTACTATATGCTATTTCCTGGATTTTGTAAATCACTGTAAAATATTGAAAATGAACTGCGAGATTTATTTTTTGTTTCAAATCATCTAGAGTCTGTTATTCTACAATCCACATCCAGATTTATACAGAGAATATGAACTTTCACAGGCCTGTTAGTTCAGGTCCCCATGTGTTACCCTGATAAAATATTTGTAGGAGCATCAGTTTATAAAGCAGCTTTACCAGTTTCAAAAGGTCTCAATTGCTGGAATCAGCATGCATGAAATAAAACATAGTTGACAGGAAGAATAGCAAATTCAAAGACCATATTACAAACTCAGAATAAAACAGCAGGTAGAGGAGATACCACAAAGGAAAGAAAAATGATTATATATTGAGAGTTCTTAGTGATGTGGAGCAGAGTCCTGCACACACACTGCTGCTAACATGTGTGTGTGTGTGTGTGTGTGTGTGTGTGTGTGTGTGTGTGTGTGTGTGTGTGTGTGTGATGTATGTGGAAGTGAAAAGTAACCAATTCAAGCTGTCTTTCTCTATAGTTCTCCATTCTCTTTTCTTGAGACATTCTCTCTCAGTGAATGCACAGGTCACTGTCTAGACTAGTTAACCAGTGAACTGCAAGGATCTCCTTGTTTATGAATCCAATCTATAAAGTCCAACACTCTACACTTGGTTCCATGGAACAAACTGTTCATGTTTGTGCATGGGGAAATTACTGAGCCATTTCTCTAGCTTCCAATATTCCTTAAGTGTCCTTTTTAATTTTAAAATATTCTAAGTATATATGTGTATGATGTCCTGTCATTTTGTATATGTGCAGCCAAGTTCTTCTAAAGCTGGAGAAACTACAGGTTGTGGTCCATTGTGTACATGATAAGAATTGAAGCTGGAACCTCTGGAGTGGAAATATACCACTGAGCCACCTCTCCAGCACAAACATGCTTTTTTAAAATTACAATACCGGAAATAGAAAATGTTATAGAGTTGGTTGTCTTCTCAAAATAGGTGTTGGACATGTATATAGTTATTTTATTTTGTACATTTCTCCCCACCATGCTTCTGTAATAAAATTTTTGTATGGTATTGCAGAGTTCTCAATATTAGTAATAAAACAATGTTACATGCTAATATAAGGTATTAGCCTCAAATTTTATGACATATGGGACAATGATCTTGTGATCTTGTCCAGACAGGGTACCAGGTTTTGTTTTAAACTGTGTTTAATCTAGCATCAAAATTAATCCCCTGATTATTATATATCTATGTGTAGCTGTTAATTTGCTTTCCCTCATTTCTCTAATATCTTTGATTGCATTTCCTTTTGCTTAACATACCTCCCTCTCCCTTTTCCTCTCCCTCTCTTTCCTTCCCTTTCTCTTCTTCTTGGGATGTGGTTATCAATCATAAGGTAGCTATGTCTAAGGTAATTTGTGGTTTTGTTGTTGGTATGCTAGCAGTACAGATTAATCAAAAACAGTAATTAACATAGTAGAGTCAGTCATATGGCATCTTTTTCTAGGTGGTTCAAATTCAATCCTATTGTATCCCCAGTGCCTTTACAAAATCCTTTACAGTCATTTTATGGTTTGTTTGGTTCAATTGTCTTCTGTTTCTCTCACTACTTACATTATTATTGTCCTTTCATTTACACTGTCATTGGCTGTCACTTTGAAGGTAGCTTTTATGCTGCAGCTGTCTATGATGGCTAAAGAGGCTGTTGATAATTTTTAAACTGGGCTCTATTTACTTGAAAACTGATAGTTGTATACCAATATTTAAAAATAATGAAATAATTAACTCCATATTTCAATTATTCACATAAATTTATTTTCTATTTTCTTTTAAAAAAAACTCTCCATAAGACTTTCCTTCTCTAAGTAGAAGGAACTGGTAACAGTGGAACTGGGAAGAGAGGTGGGAGGGGTAGGTGATCATAATGTAAAGTGTAAAAGGTAAGTTATTGGAGAAAACCTCTCATCTTCCTTTTTTATCTTAAAAAATCAATATTAAAATTATGTATTAATTATGCCCATTCAGATTTCCCTTCACATGGCTAAGCTTATATAATATATATTTTTAAAACTTTATCATCATCATCATTGTCATTATCATCATTAATTATTACTATATTATATGTGTTTGTGTGGAGTGAGATGTACCAAGCTTCTGTGAGGAGGTGAGAAGAAATCTATGTTGAAATAATGGTCTCCTTTCCCTTTCACCTGGTGATAGGGTTAGGAAGGATACCAAGTTGGAACGCTGTGGCAGCCAGGAACTTATTCCTCCCAAACAATTTTCCCAGAGAGACAAGACCTAAAAGCAATTAGACACCATTCTGATCCAAGCTGTCAGTGAAGTGGCAGCAAACACAAGGAGAAAGAGCCTTGCTTGACTTAAACTGACAGGAGAACCCCTGAGCATGATTGGATCAGTCAAGGAAACAGGCTACAGCCCTCAGGAGCTGACTGTTGCCCTAGTGATGAGATTGCTGTGACAACATCTATTGGAAGGCTCCTGGCAGAGATCTCAGGGTGAATGGCTATGATACAGGGGTGCTCAGAATGCCTCCCAGACATTAATGCTGACAGGTAAGTACCTTTTCCCCCATTACCATAGTGTCTGGAAGCTGGAGGGACCTGATTTGAAACATTCAGAGAACCCAATTTTCCCTAGTTGAGGTTATTAATAAACACTTAATAAAATACATCTCATTTAATGAGATGTTGCTTTTGCCTCATTCTTCCAGAGGGCACAACAGGTAATCTATTGGTGGCAGAGTGATCTACATTGCTACCTTACTGAATTCTGAGGCTTAGAACTTCAGTTTGCCAGGCTTTTGGGTAAATGCTTTTCGTGCAGAGGCATCACCATTTCCACAGCCTGTAGTGTTTATGTTATGATAAAAGTATGCATATTCCTTAGGGTTTTATAGGAGAGAAATACTGTATTTGAAATTAGCTGGAGTGAGAATGGAACCACTCAGGTGTTGAAAGACCCACCCACTTGGAACTGAGCTCAATCGAGACTAGACCTTGTGAAAGGAATCATGTTTATTTGATATTTATTCTTAAGGGTGTGATATTAAAATTATCATACTTGGCGTCAAGATATGAAATATCAAACATCTGGAATCTTTAAAATGTTCTACAAAATGTGCATAAATCATCATCCTCATAATATAGCCATTATTCATATTTCTCTATCATAATTTTACTATGTGGAGTACTCATGTGTGTATGTATATATGTATGTGTATGTGTACTAGAAAGAGAGAGAAAGAGAGAGACAGAGAGAGACAGAGATGATACAGGAAAAAGACCCATGTATCCTAGGCTTACCATAAACTCTCTAAGTAACATAGGGTGACATTGGTGATCTAATCCTCTTGTTTCTATCTCCCAAGTGCTAAAATCCTGGGAAGTACAACCAGGTTTGGATTCAGGCTGTGCTTGCTTCACCTCATGATTTGTGTGTGATAGGTAAGCCCTCTCACAACTAAGTTTCATTCCAAGCTCTAGAATCTAAATTTTCTCTTTGAATTTTTATTTCTATTTATTATAGAACACACACACACAAACACACACACACACACACATATATATAATTTCTTTCAAAATCTTTTTTGTATTTATAGATTAAATTTCCATTATTATGCTACAAGAAATTTTAATGCAAGACTAGTCTAAATTGCTTTAATGGGAAATTGTTATTTAGTTGTTCATGTTTTTTAATATTTTTTATATTTGCTTTTTTGTGTGTATGTTTTTATATATTAGTGCTTTACCTGTACATGAGTATCTGGTGCCTGTGGCAGTTCGAGGGTGCAGTGGATCTGCTGGAATTGGAATTATAGTTGGTTGTAAGCCATCATGAACAAGCTGTCAACCTCTGTAAGAGCAGTAAGTACTACTAAAGGATGAGAAACCTATCCATCACCTCATGGTTGATTCTTTATGAGTATAGGATAGTGGTATTTGTTCAAGGTATATTAGATATAGAAAACTCTCCTGCACCTAATGCTCAGTGAGCATTGTGGAAGATGGCATGGATATATTGTAAGAGCAAGAAGATCATGGCATTTAATGCAAGATTCTCCCTCCCAGGAATGTCAGAAGCTATATCTATGACTTCCCAAAAATGAGCTGGACAAGGTATACACCAATAGATAGAGTGAAGTAAATGGAGAAAAACCCAGAGGTCTCGACCTTACACAACAAACTATAGGCAACTAAGGAGTGCTGAGAGCAGGAGAAATAGTCTTCTCCAGGGGAAAGAATGCCAGGTAGTTACTCAATACCAAATGGTGAGCCCTGGAAACATACTAAAAGTGAAACTGATTAATTAAGGTGCATATAGGAATATATGTGTAAATAAATATACGAGAAAGCATGTAATAACAGTTAATGGTAAAAAGTCACCATAAATTTGAAAGAGGGCAGGGAGGAATATCTGGGAGGGTTTATGAGGGAGAAAAGGGAAGGGAGAATTTTTTTTATTATGATCTAAAAAGTAAAATATTCATATAGAAGGCATAATGATAAAATCTAGATGTTTGTGTTATTTGTCTTAATGTGGTTTGTAAGATTAAATCATGTAAGCTCCCCATTTATAACATAACAAATAAACAAAAATGGGTTGTGAAGATAAATAGTGAACAGATTGCTAAATGCCAGCAAACCTGTTTGAGAAATAAAAGGATTCATTCTTTGGATGCAAGTGTTCTCACTAGAATATTTCTCTTATCAGAAAATGCCCCTTCAATTAAACCTAAAAGACTATGATCCAAATATTAGAAGCAAATAGGATTTCTGTCTACACACCTTCTTCTTGACTAACAGGTTGCTATGAATTTCTTAAATTCATGTGTTGCTTCTTTCTCTTATCTTCTTTCCTTGAACATAATAATGAAACAGCCAACTTATTAGTTATCCAGTTTAAAGTTTACAATGGGGAACAAAAGATGATGTGAGACTAATAGAATTAACCATATTTAAACAACAACAACAAACATTTCATTATTACCTAAAAGATCTGTAACTACATACTAAAAACCAAATAGCTGATGACCAAATTATGACAATGTAATAATATACTAAAAGTCAATTTTCCAAGAAGTTTTGACAGTGTAGTGATTCATACATGTGAGTTTACAATATTGTTTAAATCTTGTAATGAATCATACTCTCTCTCCTTAAAAGTCAGTAAATATTAAACTAAGATTAAAAACTTGATACACTGGATAGTTTACTTACTTCTGGGTTATTAGACCTCTAAATAATAACAGTACTATTTGCATTTTTCAATTTTAATTTGTAAGACACAGCAATGTAAATTAAGTAATCTTTTAAATAAACACTGGATCAAGTGTTGTATATAACAAAGGTCATAAAGCCACACATAGATTATAATGAATGATACCATATGATGAGAAATACATTTCTTATAGTAGACTTTTAAAATATTAATATAATATAATATGAACTTATATTAATATAAGTTCCTGTGCTTTCTTACTGGGCAAAGGTCATCTAATATGGCTGTAAGAGTTAAATCAGGCCAGATTGAATGAGTCACAGCACAAGTGAGGCTGTCCCAATTCTATTAAGAGCAATCAGACTTTTTATACCTTTATCAGAAACAGAACACAGTGGCCGTTTCCAGGATCAATAGAGTTGTATTGCCAGGATACAATGATGTTTGCAAGTTATACAGGGTACACAAGATTAATGTCTAAGAGCAATTGTCCTTTCAAACTTTCATGTTTCCTTGACTAGCAAGGGAACATACAGAGAAACACAAAGAGGCCTGAGTGCTTCACTGCCTGAGGGAACACATTGGTCTCTCAGGAACTTGAGAGCACATTGTCCTTCAGGAGCAATGGAATCTAACCTGAAAAATCTGTGACATATGTCTATGAAGGCAAGCAAAACTCCATGATTACCTGCAATTAATAATACTGCTTAATTCAAATCAATTATATCAAAGTTAAAACTCTCATCTAGCATTACATAGAAGATTTCAAGATCACTTTACTCACAAAGTGCCTCAGTTTGCCTGTGTTTATCACTTGGGTTATAGTCACATCCATGTGACTGTGATAATCAGTGTCTTATATGTATCTGTTGACATAGCATTCAAGTCATTCCAAATGGATTTCCTTTACGTTGTTTTTAAGAAGAGAATGTAAGTACAAAGGCATCCCTAGGCCTTGGTTTCTCTCTGGTTTTCACTTGATTAATTCCATACTTTCATTCAACTTTATTTTAAACATTATTGGATATTTTGTTTATTTACATTTCAAATGTTTTCTCCTTTCCTTGTTTGCCCTCAAAAATCCCCTATCCCCTCCCAGTTCCCCTGCTAACTAACCTACCCACTCCCACTTCCCTGTCAGGGCATTCCCCTACACTAAGGCAAAGAGTCTTCTCAGAAGGAGGAGACTCTCCTCTCACAGATGTCTGACAAGGCCTTCTTCTACATGTGCTGCTGGAACCATGGGTCCCTCCGTGTATACTCGTTAAGATCTCAGAGATAGAAAGATCTCCCATGCTCTGGATTGGCAGGATGAATATAGTAAAAACGGCCATCTTTCCAAAGCAATCCACAGATTCAATGCTATCCCCATCAAAATTCCAACTCCATTCTTTATAGAGATAGAAAGCCAATTTGCAAATTAATTTTGAATAACAAAAAGCCCAGGATAGTGAAAACTATTCTCAACAATAAAAGAACTTCTGGGGCAATCACCATCCCTGATGTAACACCAATCTGTATTACAGAGCAATAGTGATAAAAACTTCATAGTATTGGTACAGAGACAGCAGGTAGATTAATGGAATAGAATTGAAGACCCAGAAATGAACCCACACACCTATGGTCACTTGATCTTTGACAAATGAGCTAAAACCGTCCAGTGGAAAAGAGATAGCCTTTTCAACAAATGGATCAAGGACCTCCACATAAAATCAGATACACTGAAACTAATAGAAATGAAAATGGGGAAGAGCCTTGAGCAGATGGGCACAGAGGAAAATTTCCTGAACAGAACACCTATGGCTTATGCTCTAAGATCAAGAATTGACAAACGGGACCTCATATTGCAAAACTTCTGTAATATAAAGGACACAGTCAACAGTACAAAACAGCAACCAACAGATTGAGAAAATATCTTTACCAAACTTTATTCAACTTTTAAGTAGGGAAAAAATGGGGAAATGTAACTGCAGAAAACTTAGCATTATGCCTTACTTGAAGAGAAACTTTTGATCCTAAATTGGTAGTGCTTCTGCTAGGTAAAGTAGAAGTCTAGTTAATAGAAAACTTTCTTTAATTGAAATTACAGGGGGAGGGAAAAGGACATATGGGACATTGGAGGGGCGGGGAAACCAGGAAAAGGGAAATGAAATGTAAATAAAGAATACATCCAATAAAAAAAATTAAAAAAAATTGAAATTACAAAAATAATCTAAAGAAGAAATACAAAATTGATAATTTACAAAACTTTAATTAAAGCTCTAGGTACTAAATGTGAGTTTAAAGGAAATTCTGGAAATATACTGATTGTAGTGGCACATGCTGGTAGGATTTGCTGAAAGAGGCAGAGGCCGGAGATCACAATTTGAGGCCAGGCTGGGTATACATTAATAGGAATTTTTATGGAAATGTTAAAAAACAAAAGATAAAACAAAATAGATAAAATAACAAAAATACTAACTTTTCTCAAAACACCCATCCTTTATTTTCTCTTCTCCTACCTTGCAGCTTCCTACTCTAAGTAGAACAAAATTATAATCAAAGGAAAAATATACAAGATACAGATAATCTATTAAAAAGTCCCATTGAAATAGATGATTTTCTGTCAAAAAGGAAACAATCGAACTCACATCTGTGCTTTTCCTTTCACTACACCATCCTCCTGTTTCAATTGTAAAGAGATATGAATACCCTACATTTTTGTCACTGACAACTACATTCTCTTATAAAAGTTTATAGTATCTGATTCCAAATAACTAGTTTTTATTGCTATTTGTTGTTTGTTTTGTTTTACTGCAGGACAAATTATTGTGTCCCCACCTCTTAAAATACCTAAATTACAAAATTTGTGGCTACTTCCCATTACATTTTCAAAGTACTAAGTGCCAAAATTACAATTCTTTTAATTCCTAATTTAACATGTTTGTGCATATAAATATAAATAATCTTTAGAATAATTTTGACTGCTACTCGTATTTTTCATTTCAATTTTATGTGTTTTACATACTAACAGCAGTTCCTCCTCTCTCCTCTACTCCCATCCCACAATCCATTCCTCCTCCCTTTAAATAAGGAGCTAGGCTCAATGAATATCAACCAGCCAATGCATATCAAGTTTAGTAAGATTAGGCACATGTTCAACTATTGAGGCTAGACAAGGCATTTCAGGGATCTAAAGGCAGGCAATGTAATCAGAGACAGTCTTTGCTCCTGTGTTCATGAAGACCCACTGCACAACTGTTACATTAAGTGAAGACCAAGGTCTATGCTATTTATGTTCTTTGGTGGCAGTTCATGCTCTATGAGTCCTTATGGACTCAGGCTATTTAATTCTGTGGTTTTTATTGTGGTGTCCTTGATCTGTCTGGCTCTTACGATCCTTTACCCAACACTTCTATGGGATTGCCCAATCTCTGCCTAAAGTTTCCATCAGTTCTTGTGTGTTAACTCATTTACTAAAAAAAATTAAAGTCTTTGTTTTAGCTAAGACAAAAGATATAATTCTAAAGAGTATGCCCTAAAGAAAGAAAATGATGATTTAAAATTCTGCTTAGTCTGCATAGTATTTTTCAGAATAATTATTCTTTTAAATTTATCTATTTAATTATAAATTTATTTATTTATTTCGAATATTCCAAATTCTGCTCCTCCTTAAAGTCCCTTCCTGCTGGGTCCCTCCCTTCTATCCCTCTTCCTCTTTTCCTCTGAGAGGAGGAAAGTCTGTTAAAAAAGAAGGAGAGTCTGCCTAGATCTCATGAAACCATGTTAAGTTTTACAGATGATCCTAATGTGTTTCAATACATCACGAATATAATTTAAATCATTTTATTTCAGTTTTCTGTACCTGTATATATGTTAACTTTTCTGGTACTGACTAAAGTCAGATGATGATGGATGCATTAGAGCTGTTGGGAGTTACATACAGGTGGTTATAAGCTCATGAAAATGCTAACCAACAGAGTTTCTTTATTTTGGAGATGTTGTTGTTGTTGCTGCCGTTGTTGTTTTTCTTAGATTCTTAGAAATTCTTAGATTCTTAGAATATGTAATTTACATGCAAACAATGTATAATTCTATCATCTTGTTCTTTGCTCATCATGTCTAGACATTTTGGCTTCTTAAAACTCTAATTTATGTATGTTATTTACTAAAATAATACTATAATTTATGGCATGACCTATGGGAACATATTTCAGACCACTAATCTTTTTTTTTTTTTTCTGGGAGAAATAAGGGGTGTTTGCAACAGCCAAAGCATGTGGTTTATTTTTCTCTTTGCCAGATAGTTTGGGTCTATGATTAGAAAATGATTGCATTCTATTTGTTTAAAGGAAGATCCCTGGAGAACTGGATCTATGTGTATGCACTATTCCATTTTAAAAACTCATTGTTTAACATCAATTTTACTGAGTTACAATCCTAATTCTATTATAAAGTCTTTATGTTGGCATCATATGTACATATGCAATAGTGGTTCTAAGTCTTCTTATTTACCATACAGATGTAATAGTATACTGGTTCTACAGAATTCTCAGAGATAAAAAATTCAGGGAGAATAATCAATGAATTATCCTGCCCAATTCCTGACATAAGGATGTCAGGAACCAAAACAATTAGCAATGTGGCAAGAGATCACCAAGGGTGAATAATGGCACTTATATTCTTGTGGCATGCCACATCTGCAGAATTGAAATAAAACCTTCTCAATAAAATGCAACTTGTTACTAGTACCATAAACCTAGCTACCTAACCTTAGGCTATCTGGTAAGGTCATGGAACCTAGAACAACAGTACATACTACTGCCACTTTTCTAAATCAGTATAATGTCTAACTTCATTCTAATACTTACCATTATATCTACAAATAAATTAAGCTCTTAATCATCATTAAAGAAGTTTCTTTTTATATCAGAGACCATTAATGAAGTTGCAACTTGCAAACATTCATGTAATGAATGAATTCACCACTGATTTGTGGTGTCCAATTTCAAAGGGTATATCTACAATGTTACTCCTACACTGAAAGTTATAGAGAACATCATAGAGGAGACAGCAGAAAATTCTAAGAGCCAAAAGTAAGATAGTGTCTTTTTTATGTGGCAGGGAAGCTACAACCATGAAATGTCAACAATATGATTACTAAAGGATACCTAAACTATGACAATACTAGTTAGCAATTCAATATTGATATGAGAAATTTTTCAAGGCCTTACATTTATACTCAGACCTTCAGGCAATTTATGACTACTACAGGAGAGAGAGAGA
>BDUI01002493.1:16176-40419 GCA_002335545.1 Apodemus speciosus | reverse complement strand
AGGTGAAATCTCAGGGTTGTTTTGATTTGCATTTCTCTAATGATTAATGATGTTGAACATTTTTTAAGGTGCTTCTCAGCCATCCAAATTTCTTCAGGTGAGAAGTCTTTCTATAGCTCTGTACTCCATTTTTTGATAGGGTTATTTGGTTTTCTGGGGTCTAACTTCGGCTCAGGGGGAAAGTTCCTGAACAGTACACCAATAGCTTATGCCCTAAGATCAATGATAGTCAAATGGGACCTCATAAAATTACAAAGTTTCTGTAAGGCAAAAGTCACTGTCAAAAGGACAAATCGGCAACCTACAAATTGGGAAAAAATCTTCAACCCCACATCTGACAGAGGGCTAATATTCAGGTTCTTTATCATAGCTTCTGTGGTTAAAGCTCCTTCAATGTAACTGATCTTCCTTTTTGCTCTTTATAAGAGTTCTTTATAAGAATCATCCCAGCTGGGCAATGGTGACACATAGCTAGGCAGTGGTGGCACATAGCCAGGCAGTGGTGGCAAATACCTGTACTTGGGAGTCAGAGCCAGGTGGATTTCAGAGTTCATGGCTAGCCTGGTTTACAGGTCTACAGAGTAAGTTCCATAGTAGCCAGGACTATACAAAGAAACTCTGTTTCAAAAACAAAAACAAACAAACAAACAAAAGAATCATCCCACATACAGTCAGTCACCCAACCCCAAAACTGTCATGGATGCCAAGAAATGCTTGCTGAAAGGAGTCTGATATGGCTCTCTCCTGAAAGGGCCTTCCAGAGCCTTACAAATACAGATGTAGATGTAGATGCTCACAGCCAACAATTAGACTGAGTGCAGGGTCCCCAATGGAGGAGTTAGAGAAAGGACTAAAGGAGCTGAAGGGTTTGCAACCTTATTGGAAAAACAACAATATCAACCAACCAGACACCCCAGAGATCCCAGGGACAAATCCATCAACCAAGGGATAAGCATGTCTCTAGCAGTATATGTAGCAGAGGATAGCCTTGTCAGGCATCAGTGGGAGGAGAGGTCCTTTGTCCTATGAAGGCTCGATAGATACCCCAGCATAGGGAAATCGAGGGAGGTTAGGTGGGAGGGGGTAGGTAGGGGAACACCCTCATAGAAGTAGGGGGAGGGAGCATGGGATAGGGGCTATCTGAGAGGGGAGAATGGGAAAGTGGATAACATTTGAAATGCAAATAAATAATATATACATTTAAAATATATATAATATATATATATATATAAAGAATCACCCAAGCTAACTTTTGATACATATATCAACAAGAACAATCTTTTTGTTTTTAAGATTCCTGATTTTAATTTGCAAAGTCCAGTTTATTTTATGGTTCACTATGAATAATAGGACTGAAAACTCTTGAGTCTATTATTAGCCTACTATACTTCCTGTGTCAAGCAGAACTTCATTGAATGTTTCTCATTATGAAGGGTATTCCAAGAAAATTCTACCAAGTGACTGATATGTTATGTCTTATAATTATTGAAAAGATTATTATATTTACTTATTTTGCTATTTGTTTTCAATAAAGTCATTTTTATGCTTAAGTCTGTGTGAGTGTATTGCTACACACTAAGGACTAAAGGATTAATCAAGCACACACTGTGTTTTATCCAATAAATAACTCATGTCTCAGCTGTTCCAACCTCTGCTCAGTTTTTGGGAAAAGCAGAAGTGTTGGAAAAATTATGGATCCTTTTCCTCTTATTAGTGCTTTATGATGTAGTAAAATGATAAAATATTAGATACTGTTTATATTATTCTTAGATAGTAACTCACCAATGAAATTTTAATTATTTTGGGAGGAAAGCTTCTCTGAACCCATGACATTAAGTAATAGATGACACAAATAACCCAGTCATACAAATATTTCATTTCAATCATAGAAAATAGTTAATGAGAAACCCTCTAGAAAAAAGATTTTGACTTTCTTTATAGACACTAAAGGGTATAAAGCATAATGTGTCAAGGTAAATGCATATGAATTAAGCCATGCAAAATGCTGTGTCTCTTCCTGCCTCATGACATGTTATCTCTCTTCCCCAAACCCATCTTCACACACGTTCTCTAATGCTTTAAACTGTTTAGTTTCTTGGTGTCCTCCTCCACAATAGTCCAACTTCTATATTTAGTGTCTAAGCAATGTTGACTTGGTTTTCCCCTGAAATAATTAAACTTTTATCTACTTCTCTACTTTCCAGTTGCTTTATCTTTATTCTCCAGTTATCATCTAACACATTGTTCTGAATGTACTTATCTGGATTAGTGCATAAACCTTTCCTTTCATTACTCTCAGTATCCATTGCTATCATTTTGGTTATTTTAAAAATCTGTTCATAACAAATATCTGTTTGTTATGTACTGAATTGCGTTCTTCTAAATATATGTGTAGAATTCCTAATTCCAAGTATACTGGAATGTTGTGTTTACATTCACTATGATTCAAGTAATCGTACTGTTTGATATGAGATCATTAATATGTGCCACAATTCAATATTACTGTATAAAATAGGATATATGCACATAGACATGTGAATACATACAGATAATTGTAGGAGATAAACAAAGAAATCATTGTCTATGTATACAAGAATGACTCTACCTCCTACCTGACTAACTTACTGCCAGATGTAAATAGAATGGGTATATGCAGGTCATATATCTTCAGAGGGGTTGAAGCTTTGTTGCTGCCAGATCTATAACCACCCTGTAAGTCTCATGCATTCTTTAGCAGCTATGCATAGGTGCCATGGTGAGCAAATACATTATTCATGCTTACATACTCTGCACCTTATAAATGCATTGTAGAAATGCCTGAAATATCAAACTCTTATTTTAGAGCTTCTCATAATAATTTCAATGATTACAGGATTATTTTTTATCTTCTCTATCTCAAGCTTTTTGCTGGCAAGACTTGATCTCTTTACACTTACTATTAAGTTTCTTCCTTCTGGTCTAGTCCTCTATAGGCAATGATATTTGTCTTTAATTTCTGTGTTCATTTCAATTAATTTTATTTTTATACATAAAGTGGTACATTTCTTAGTTATGTTTAGTTTCAACACAATTTCACATTGGGTAATGTGTAAATCAATGAAAATGTTTAGTCTCACCAGCATTGATTATTCTTTATGGTAAAAATATTAAAAAAATCTTTTCACCTTTTCAACTTTTCCTTTTGGCTTCGATGTTATCAAACATGTTGCTACATTTCTTATAAACAAGTGTTGTGCCATTGAGATATGCTCCCAGAAATATATGTTTTAAAAATATGCCATATGTTATCCTATCCTAAGACTACTGAACTGTGCAAAGTGACCGAACTCTGAATGCTATTTCACTTTCATCAAACTAGTGTCTAAATGTAGTTTTTTATTATCTTCTGTTGCTCTCTCATAAATCCTGCTTCTGAGTTGATCCTGCTGCTTAATTGCTGTGAAGAATGGTGAGAAAAAGTGTCCAAGCCTGGATAATTTCTATTTACAGTTATTTATTTCAAGTAATAGACAGGAAGTGTAAGATTCACACATCCTGTGCACATAGTCGGCTAAATTTGACAAGTGTTTCCACCATGTAGTCTGGACCAATGTTATAAGAACAATACTCTAAAGTTCTAACCATTTCCTGTGTGATACTACTCATACAAATATTGCCTTACATAATGAATAAACCAGACCATCTATTGTGTGTAATTTCTCTGCTCAAAGAAAGAGAATAAACCTTATCTATGCCATATGTATCTCTCATTTAGTCAATTTGTGCTATGTAATTTTATTTCTTGAATAAATATGGTGATTTTATTCATATTTGTGCTATCCCCATGATTTGGTCTGTAATTAACAAAACCCCTATGAATATTCTCATTGTACATGATTTGTTAGGACATATTCTTATCATTCACAAATAACTAGATGAAGGATTGCTACATAGTGGAATCTATATGCTTTATACCTTCCTCAAAAATGCCAAGACATAGTTTTAGAGACAGAACTTGAACACTTAAAGCAGTTTTTTTAGATTACTACTAGACATGAGATAAAATTTTCATATTTTTTAAAATTAGGTATATTCTTTATTTACACTTCAAATGTTGTCTCTTTTCCTGGTTCCCCCTTCCCCCCAAAATGCCATAAGACATCTCTCCTTCCCCAATCAACCCACTCCCACTTCCCTGTCCTGGTATTCCTCTACACTACAGTATCAAGTCTTTCCAGGACCAAGGGCCTCTCCCCCATTTGGTGTCCAACAAGATCAACCTCTGCTGCTGATATGTCTGGGGCTATGAGTAACTCCATGTGTACTCTTTGGTTGATGGTTTTGTCCCTAGGAGCTCTGGGAGGATTTGGTAACTCAAATTGTTGTTCCTCCCATGGTGTTGCAAACCTCTTCAGCTCCTTGGGTCCTTTCTCTAGCTCACCCATTGGGGACCCTGCGCTCAATTCAATGGCTGACTGAGAGTGCTCCCCTCTGTATTTGTCATGCACTAGGAGAGCCTCCCAGGTGATAGCTATATCCAGCTCTGGTCACCCAGCACTTGTGAATACCTACAATAGTGCCTGGGTTTTGTACTGTACATAGGTTGCATTCTTGGGTGGAGTAGTCTCTGGATGGTCTTTCCCTCAGACTTTGCTCAAACTTTTGTCTTGAAATGTTCAACATCCTTAGTTATCAGGGAAATGCAAATCAAAACAACCCTGAGATTTCACCTCACAACAATCAGAATGGCTAAGATAAAGAACTCAGAAGACAGCATGTGCTGGAGAGGTTGTGGAGTAAGAGGAACACTCCTCCACTGCTGGTGGGATTGCAAGCTGGTAAAACCACTCTGGAAATCAGTCTGGCAGTTCCTCAGAAAACTGGGCATAATACTACCAAAGGACCCTGCTCTCCCACTCCTGGGCATATACCCAGAGGATTCTCCTGCATGTAATAAGAACACATGCTCCACTATGTGGAGCCCTATTTGTAATAGCCAGAAGCTGAAAAGAACCCAGATGTTCCTCAGTGGAAAATGTGTTCTTCCAGTCTGAGACAATTCCAGACCACATGGTATATGTTGGTGGCTTCTACAAAGGTAAATCTAATTAAACTATTTTCAGAACATAAACATTTTATACATATATATACATATACACATATACACATATACACATATACACATATACACATATATACATATACACATATACACATATACACATATACACATATGCACATATGCACATATGCACATATACACATATACACATATACACATATACACATATACACATATACACATATACACATATACACATATACACATATACACATATACACATATACATATATACATATATACATATTTTGTGATATATCTACCATTTTGCCAATAATTAATAAAGCTTCAGGAATATTCTCAGTGCATAAAGCATTTTGGAGCATATCCCTGTCACTCAGGAATAACTAGGTGACAGATTGTTACATAGTGGAAGCTATATATTTTAAACTTTATTGTTATTTTTAAAAATGAAGCATTTTTAGATCACCATTGGTAATAAAAATCTCACTTTTATTGTTACTCATAAATATAAATATTGATTGTCTTTGGTGTTTCATGTTTATTTGTATATTGTCAACCAATGTTTTAGGCAAACTATATATGTGTATTCAAATATTTGAGTTAAGGGACAACTGAGAAATGCTCTTTTGGTGTGTCTGTGTATTCTAGTTTATGAGTCACAAAAGGGGTGTGGTTTTCACTGGTATGTATTTACAACTGCAAGTGTCTGTACGTAAACGTTCTGGTAGAGCTCAGATGTTAAGTTTGAGGGTCTTCCATTGTTTTCCATCTTGTGTTTTGAGAAAACACACTCACTAAACCTGGATTTTATTTAGAAAATGCCTATATATCAAACCCAAGGGACCTTGTGTCGGCCTCCTGAGCTCATTCATTACAACTATGTGTTACCCCACCCAGATTTATGTGGGTGTTTGGTCCTCCTTCTTGTTCAGCAAGCACTTAATTTAGCCATATCCAGCAGTCCTCAAGCAATATACTCTATGTAAAATAGAAAGACTTGCTACTCATTACATAATTAATTTCAAGTTTTATTAATTCTACTTTTCTGAAATTCTAAGGGGTTCCAGTCAGATAAAATTATTATCCCAGCTCTTTTGTGCATGATAGATTTAGTGGATAGATCACTCAATATCAATAATGCCATTTCTACTATATTTAAGTGCAATCAATGTTTTTTTAGAGATGGATATTATATGGAAATAAGTTAATTAGAGGTTATAATATTTATTCTCAAATTTTCTCAATGTTTCAGTTTCTTTAAATTGCTTTTCTTTGTTGGTTCCTTGGTTTGTTTCAAGGAAGGGTTTCTCTGTGGAACCCTGGATGTCCTGACTGGTTGGCACATCATGAATTTGCCCACCTCTGTCTCTGAAGTGTTGGAGTTAAAAGTGTGCCACTACTATATGGGTTTTTTTTTTTTTCTGGAAAATCTAAATGATCTTGTTTTCTCTGACATATATGTACTTCAGGGATCCAGAATGGTCTTGATTTTGCTGATTTACATGCATATTAAGGATCTTACTGAGCTGTTCAGTTCAAATACTACATACATTTGCTCCAATTTTTTATGTTTTGTTTTTACTCTGTTCTAACTATTAAATGAAGTGGCTTAAGACCTCCATTAACTGCTTTATATATCAAGATTTTTTTTATAATAGCTTAATAGTTGCTTTTGTGCATTGTCTATCATCTATCTATCTATCTATCTATCTATCTATCTATCTATCTATCTATCACCTATCTATCATATCTATCATGTATCTATTTATACACACATATACATAAATTTTATATATTATCTCTTAATGTGTTTATCTATAGAATCTATTGCCTATCTACAATCTATTCATCAATTGCAGAAATTCTCAGACTTTTTTTTTAAATGCTCAGAAACAGAAAGCCAGTATTAAAGAATTCTCTAGTTATATACTAGGAGAAACAGTGGTAAATTTTAATTTACCTTGTACTTCTTTTGTTAAATTGATTCAGTTTGATATGTTTTGAGCCAACTGGAATAATTATGTATATTCTCCTTTCTAGTACCACTTCTTACATACCTGGGTCTTTTGTACCCCTGCTTCAGCCTAAGGATCCTTTTGAGCTCCACATTCATCTTCTTTTTCCTTACTTATGAAAGAAAATTCATGATATTAGTCTTTTTGAGGTTGGTTTATTTCACATAACATGATAATCTGCACTCCATGTAATTTCCTAATAGTATCATTTTTGATATAATATGTATAAATTATAAAGGAACATTATGTGTATATATTATATTTATCTATTTTTTGAGAGGTACACAGGCTGCTTAGATTACTTTCTGAGAGCAGTGGTGCAATTAACATGAATACATGGTTTTCTCAATTAAAGAAAAAAATCATTCAAATACTTTTTCTTTTTTAATTCTGTGATCCCACAGCCTCTCAAGGTATGTTACTGTGGTATCTGTTCAAATACAGTTTTTCATTTGGCAATGCTTTGTTATCTATTATTGATATTGTTACTACTTTTCTGTTTTTCAAACCCTGCCATATACCTGTCCCTACTCTCCTTTAAATTCATGATTTCTTCTTATTAATATTTGTTATTGCATTAATATATGTATATGTATATATGTATATGTAATATTCTTATATATTCCCAAATATAACCTCTTGAATCTATACAATGTTACTTGTATGTATGTTTACAGGGCTGGCCATTTCGAACTGGACAACCAATTGGCATGAAGACATGTCAACATGGCTCATAAAATACAATAAATTCAGATTTAAATCAAACATCAAACTGACGATATTAAATTTTCCATTTAGTCTTCATGATAAATATAGGTAATAGGAATTAATTACTAATTCAATGCTCTTCAAACACTCAATGGCATATGAGGCTTATATTAAACATGAAAAATGCAAAGTGTCTATGAAGCAATTACCAAGAACATTATCTATGTTCAAATGTATTCCTAAGAGATTGTATTTGTAGTATACCAGGAAAACAATTATATGCTCAGAAAAAAAATATAGTTTCTACATAGTGCATTGCTGTTTTGTAGTGGGAAATGGTTAATATATAGTACCAACCTACCAGGCCTCTGCTCTAAATCCTGGCAGTCTCTCTCTCTCCTGCCCAGCACCCACTCCTTCCAAGTATCTGGCAAAGCATGATTCTTAAACTTAAGTAGTTTAACAAAAATATTTATGTATATGAAACTCCCAATTACATAATGCCAAGTTATAATGATAAACTTATCCCATCATTTCTACCCTCTCAGCACACCAGAAACACATCTGATGCCATCTGTATCTGTGTCTCCTCCTCCACTCCCTCTTGCAGCTCCCAGGCTTCCCCTCTCTCTGCCCCTCCTACTCTTAACTCCACCTCTTCTCTCACCTCCAATCACTGGCCTCTCACTACCTTAATGTGAATGGATAGGAAATATCCATTAAATCAATTTGAATCAAAATAACGTTGAATCAATGTTACATTATTTCTTGGGATATGTAAACAAATCTCTCCTTGCCCCTGATAAAGAAGCAAAGAATTACAGTCTAAAGACAGGATATCATGTTATTATAAAATTTATCAGTTTTATTAGAGGTTATTTACAAGAGTATAGATGGAAAATTAGTTATATGATCATAAATCACTCATAAAATGTTGCGTTGCTCAAAGCCTACCCCACAATGACAGTAGCTCATAAAAACTGAGAATCTGGGACATACTACAAAATATACAGGCAATATAATAGGTTTAAAATAAAAAGCTGTTTCTAGGTTGTTGAGTTGTTATATGACACATATAGGCAGCTCTGCTTGTCTGAGAGTGACTGTCAGTATTCTCTATTGCTTATAGGTTTGTGAATGGAGGAGCCTAGTGAATGTGTTTAGTTTCAGGAACTTCCTGACAATGATTTATTTACTTTCTGAGCTTAACTTATTTGCCTGAAGGACCGAATGATTTTCCTCTTAAGAAGAGGAACATCCTGTTATTCCATGTCTCTTTTAGCATCCATGTTTTAATGAGCTTCCCTATAAGATAGTTTTAACAAAAGGAAATTGCCACACAACATGAATATCTCTTCACATTATCATTTGTCATTAAACATAATAAAATCATAATACATATTTATTTCTGGCTTTACATTTTACATTTTAGCTTTATAAACCAAATACACTGCTATGACTGATACCATACAATTTCATTGAACTTGTCATTATATTTTACCACATGAGAAAAAATATTGATTGCGCTTATAATATTTAACATCTATACTTTCTTTTAAAACTATAAAGGCAACAGATAAATGTTAATTATAAAATAATTCTCTGATTTTAGAAACTATATTTCTTTTTTTTTTTTTTTTTTTTTTTTTTTTTTTTTTTTTTTTTTTTTTTTTTTTTTTTTTTTTTTTTTTTTTTTTTTTTTGGTTTTTCGAGACAGGGTTTCTCTGTATAGTTCCGGCTGTCCTGGAACTCACTCTGTAGACCAGGCTGGCCTCGAACTCAGAAATCCACCTGCCTCTGCCTCCCAAGTGCTGGGATTAAAGGCGTGCGCCACCACGCCCGGCTTAGAAACTATATTTCTTTAACTCATCTGGAAAGTTATATTTGGAAAAGAAAATTTTATAAGGAAGCTATTTTGCATAACCAAAACACTGATTTTTTTTAATTTGAATGTGGTTCGGGTGATCTTCTACAATAGCCTCTAGGTAGATTTTTATTTTAAAAAGATGAAATAATACTAGTATTACAAGAAATCATATTCTTATGAATTATACATAATACTATATAATTGGCATTGTATTAATTTATAGAAAAATTAAAAATAAGTTATACTTGACTAGTTTTGTTAGTGTATTAATTTTCTACATATTTTTAAACAAATAGGGATACATACACACGCTTATAGATATTTTGAAAAACCTCTATAAGAAATTTATAGAGGTAGAGATTATTTTATTTTTAACAATTATAAGTTTGAAAAATCATATTTGAAATCTATTCACTCATAAAATGAGTACAAACATTTCCAGGATATTTTCCATAACAATATTTCTGGAAAAATAATAAAAAGAAAAGTATTTATGTTTTAGTTAATGCATATTAGTTGGTACGACAATTTTCTTCTCATTACATACAAAACTACTGATGTTTTCTTATGTAGTTTCTATCAAGCTATTAATGTTCCTTACATTTAACTCTTTGGATCTTCTCTATCAGATTGTCTAGCTAGCTCTCTGCCTGTCTATCTGTCTAATGTATAATCTAATTATTATTTATCATTTATCACTTGATACTCCACTTGATACTCCTTTTCATTTATCCTTTCTACCCTTTGTCTTCTCTATGTCTATTATCTGTCTGTCATTCTATCATCTATCAACTCTTGTATCCAAATAGATGTATGGGTGTTATTTTCTGTACCACCAGACAGAAAGATGATGTCTTAATCAATAAAGCTAATTTCCTCAAAGACCCTGGTATCACTGGTTTAGCTTCACTGGTCTCCTTTTTCTTGCTCGCTAATCTGTCTTTGTGTCTTAAAACTGTTTTCCTTCTGTTCATTTTCACTTTGGGACCTTTATTGCACTTCTCACTATACATATTTTCTTAAATTAGGGCCTCACTAAAAGTTTTAATTTTAGCTTAATTATCTCTTTCAGGCAGAATTCTTAGCAACAGAGGATGAGGAAATACATAAATTTTGGGGGAAATATACTAACAATATACATAAATATAAAATGTTAGCAAATCTGTAGAAAAATTAGTTTATTTACTACTTCATATCAATGAGCATTCTGTCACCATGACAAAATACCTTAGAGATATTAATTTGAAGAAAAGGGTTATTGTTATTTCGGTTACAGTGGCTTTAGAGAACTGGGTTTAAGATGAGTCAGAATGTCATGGGAGTATCAGTAACAGTAGTGGAGGTTGCTCACTTCATGGTAACCAAGGGGCAAGAAAGAGAATAAAAAGACACAGAGAAAGGATACACTCTCTTAATTATGTCCGAGTGTCATGACTTTCAGGAAGCCTCCATCTCTGCATAATCCATTAAACTGTGATTTTTACCAATGGAGGTTAAATCTTTCATGACTTGGTTGCCTCTATTCCTCACCCCCAGCATTGAGGCCATGAGCCTTTAACATATTTGAAAGTCACTTACCACCCGAAAGCAGCCTTCCTACAATGTTCTTTAACTTCTAAAGAATCTCTTTTCTATTTGTATCTTGCCACTCTAACTATTCCTTCAAATCTAATATTCTTGTTTTAGTTCTTCTACATTAAGTTCATTGAGACACGTGATTTTTAACAAGAGTTTCTTTAGTTGGACACTTGTACCCTATTGGAGAGAATAAAAATCATAGAAGTTTCAGTTTCTAAGTGAATATGTATTTTCTTTATTAATCACATTATTTCTAAGTAAATAATATTTTATTTATTTTTATTTATGAATTATTTTTGATATATAAAATAAAGTTCATTACTACATAGTTTTCCTTGTATTTTCAAATAACTTGAACACCCTTCACTCATTCTGTATTTCATATATTCCAAAGAATACCTCATTGGTTTTATTATTGCTTTTTCCTCTGTATAGAACCTCCCCAATTTAACATAATCTATGATTAGCTATGCTGCTTGTTTTTTTCTTAAGCCATTCCCTCACACTCCTGTTATTCAATTAGAGTAGCTTCCTCCAGCTCCACTGATACCATTCTTCTAATAATATTAGATGAAAGAAGTCTCTATTTAAGTTTAATTGGTATTATCTTTTCTCACATGATGATAAATGCAAACAACACAGAAAAAATAAATATAATGCTATATTTAATAGAGGACAGATATGAGATTGAGACAATTATATATTTCCTTAGTATTTTTAAAGTGGTGTTCTGTTGTCTAATGTTATGTGATTAAGTTTTGTTTTCTATTCACTTTCTCCCTCAGATTTCCAATACCTCATAACGAATTCAATCATGTTCATGTTTTTAATGACATTACCAATGACTAGCATAGAATCTTTCACAATTCCTTTATAAAAGCTATGGCAAAGATTACTTTGTACACATGGCTGATCTCACTGAATATCCTGTGATTTCCATTCTCTCTGCTTATTCACATAGTTAAGATTAGTCTTTCAGTGCTTCAAACTATACAGAATTCCCAGTACGATTTCTTATTAATACATGAGATAGAAAGGAAAATTAATTTTACTGTAGTCTTTCTTGAGCAGAAACACTGTTTAAATATTTTTAACACTTTTCATCCCATCACTATTTAATATCAACTACATTGCAACTGGTGTTCCCTATAGTGTACAGATGTATCATGCTGGGATGTCCTTGAATCTCCCAAGGACCTTCATCACCTCAAATGTTACCTTCGGGGACCATTTCAGGAAAAGGCTCCACTGTACATCTTCTTCATTTTCCAGTTCGTTATCTCCATTAAGAACAGAGTCATTGCCCTACTATAACCAAAAATTTGACAATGAGAATTGGGAGAACAAATATTTTAGGGATTATAGTTTAATTCTATAGTTGATCTTTATTTGATAGAATCCATAAAGTAGCAGAAAGTTACATTTAACTTTAAAAAGTATCATAATGTATTAAGTAGCTTACAGTTCAATGATTTATCTCTATAAATTATAACACTGAGATATGTCTGTAATTAGTAACAAATTTTATTAATTTGATATTAATTTGTATCTATATCTATTAGATTGTAATGATAAGGGAGGTAGCKTTTTCTCAGGAAGTATACATCTAACAGCTTCTATATCTTATAAAGAAATTAGTTGGAAGAAAAAATTAATGTGTATCCCATAGTAAATTGGAAATAACAGAGCCATGCTTGTGTTGTTATTATGACTAAAAGAGTTTAAATAAATGAAGCTATAACCATTTCATAGTTTATTATATTCTTATATTTTTTCCAGCTTAGATCAGTTTGAATAAGAATGTTAAAAGGATACTCCATCTATTTCAACAAGAAATTTCATTCTCAAGAAGTAAGAATGACACTTAATTTTGGTAAAATAGATAGATATTTATAATGTAGATAAGATGTAGGAATCTCCAGACTGATATTTCACCTGTACTCCATAGATCTCTCAGGCATGGAACCCCTACCAAGCAGCATCCACTAGCTGATATGAGGCCCCCAACAAACATACAACAGAGCACTGCTGAGTCTGGACTCAGTCAGAGAAGATGAACCTAATCTTCAAAAGACTAGAAGACCCAAGGAGTGGAAAGGTTTGGAGCAGAGGTGGGGATATCCTCATGGAAACAGGGGGGGGGGAGGTATGAATTGTGGTCTGGGAGGTGGATGAAATCTGGATTGTAAAAAATATTACATAATTTTTTTTTTAAAAAAAAGACTTAGGCTGTTCTATTAAGATGGAAGTTGTTAGTTATTTTCAAATGTCCCTGATTTCTCTAGTCCCAGGCAGTTGACTTTGTTTCTTGTACCTCAAGTTCAGTGATCATTGCAGAAAAGGGAATGGAAAGATTTCAATTTCCAGAGAAAAGGAAAAAAATCTGTGAGAATTTTGTTACCTAGAATTGTTAGAGAGGTTATACCCATGGAAACTTGTCAGTATGGCTGCTTCAACAAGATGGGAAAACTGACACCAATAAGAATGATAATATGGAAGAAGAATAGCACATAAGGACTTAACCCTAGACAAAGAACTATAGGCAGCTACAAAATATTGAGAACAGGAAAATTCGATTCCCCAACTGATTATCTCATACTAAGAGGTAAGCCCTTGTATCATACAAACACAAGTGATATTATTCATGCTGAGCAGGTTACATTTAATATTTAGGAACACCAATATAACTATATATAACTATATGTAACTATATGTAACTATATGTAACTATATGTAACTATATGTAACTATATGTAACTATATGTAACTATATGTAACTATATACAGCTATATACAACTATATACAACTATATACAACTATATACAACTGACTATATATAACTGACTATAACTGACTATATATAACTAACTATATATAACTATATAAACATATATATATACATATATATATATAATTAAAAAAGAACAAATGGAATTGAAAGAGGGCAAGATCCATGGGTAGGATTGGAGGGAGGAAAGGAAAGAGGAAATTATATTACAATTTCAAATTTCAAATGATAAAATCTTATTAATATATTCTCCTGATGCATGATTTTACTTTGTTTTGACTATAGTGATTATTGTCCCTCAAACAAAAAAGAGCAAACATGCCCTAATTTCTTGCCATAGAGTTTTATGATGCATAGAGGTTAATGATGCATTGGTTCATGTGTCATCTATCTACAATCCAGAAACGAAAAAGGGCTGGTCTGATTTCAAAAGCCTGAAAACAGAGAATGCTATGGTTAGAAATTCCATTTTAATGCCTGAATAAATTGAGGTACGTCCAAGGTCAACTTATGAGGAAGAGAACTGACTTTCTTCCACAAGAGTTTGTTCAGCTCAGCGTTTTGGGGTATGCCCAGATTTGGTTGGAAATTTGGAAAGACTGGGTATATTTCATTGATTACACTGACAAATATGCTAAGATCTTCTGGGACATTCTGTACAAGTACCAGAAAACACACTTAATCTGCATATGCTTATTATCCATTATAGCAGGCAGCCTGTGTAACATTGACAATGTGAATTTCACTTTTCAAACATACAAATAATACTTCTTTTGTGAATTTAATTGCTCTTGTTACTTGCAAGTAAATAAGTATGGGATAAGGTTCTGGGTTCAATATTTTAAAACTTTCATTAAATTTTAGTCATAGCTTTTATATTTTATTTATTGATATTACTAAATAGTGTGTGTATGTGTGTGTGAGGGTATGTTTTGCCTGTGCATATGTATACTTGGTGCCTAGAAAAGCTAGAAAAGGATATTTAATCATCAGAGATTGGAGTTTCAGAGAATTGTGAGATGCTGGGAATCAAACCTGGTCCCCAGGAAGAGCAATCAGTAGTAGTCTTAACCACTGAGCTAATCCTCCAACTGTTTAGATATTATTCTAAACAGTTGGAGGAAGACATTTTGATATCTTTTGTCAGCTGCCAATGTTTGCATGGGATGTGGTATAATGGAATGAGAAGCACTGTGGACTTGGGATAGACAATGGGGTCATTTTTACTTAGATTAAGATTTAAGGCTGGAGAGATACAACCCCAAATGACTACCTGCAAAGGATGAGCTATTTAAAACATTTAATCACTTGTGAAACACTAATAAGCAGAACAGGTTTGTATTTTTCTTATACTAATTAAAACATATTTAGATATTTAGATATTTAGATATTTAGAGAGTGATTTGTATTTAAGATGGCAAATGGAACCACACAAGGAAATTTGACAGAAAAACATGTCAATTTGTTGGTTCAGGGTACAGCAGCTGCTGTACTTTAAATTTCTAAAAAGTAAGAAAAGCAGGGAAGCTAGCTTAGATTAAGATAGCCCAAGCAGAGAGTAAAATGCAAGCAAAGTAAAATACAAGTAGAGTAAATGCAAGTAAAGAGGAAAATCCAACAAGTTTCATTTTCCTGCCTTTTTTTTCAGTACAGTATGCGAGACTAGAGAGGTAATATGCTAAAGTGAAGAAGAGCGGGAAGTCTTATTCGGTTCTCAAATCTGACATGATAACCAGGGAAATGGTTAGTTCTCTCACTGCGTGAGACATCATTCTAGGGAGTGACATGTAAGATGTGAAGGGCTGATCAAACCTTTGCTTCACAATCGTTTTAACAGTATTGCATGCTTCATGCCTAGGAAATGTATTCATAGGCAATGCATTACAAAAGAACGACAACAGATGATATATTTGATCCTTGTTCAGAGARGCAACAAACAAACAAATAAACAAAAACTACATTTGAACTGTTAAAGATTACAAAAAAAACTTGGGAAGAGACAGGGATTCTAAATTGTTTACTTAGCAAGGAAACTGAATTTTTGATTCAGTGGCAGTTCAAATACTTCTTTGTGCCTAGATTCTTTTATGTAGGACAGGGAAGAAATCTATTCTATCCTGTGCATTTGGTAAGAAATTCTTCTTCTCATTATCACTTTTGTGTTCAAAGGACATTTGATGTCTGTGGCAGCTTTTGAACCCCAAGGATGGATATGAGGGAATACGCTGATAATACTTTGAATTCACATCAATTAAACATCACATTTCTGAATACTGACTGATTAGAATTTGTTAAATGCCACTGAAAATACATTTTGGCTGACAGAATATAATTAGCCCTGGAAAAATTTGCCAACCTGGGATGGTAGAAATAAACAGTAAATGGAGGCTCATTTGAAAGGGCATGTGCCAATTTAAAACAGATGCTTCTCACCAGTGCCTGCATAGAACTTCAATATTGCTGTTGCTTTGCCTGAGGCTGTTTTTCACAGTTATTCTATATGGATTGTTTTATTTTTTATTTATTTTTTACTTTACACATGTAACTTATCACATTTAAAACAATATGTCTTCATTTATGCATCTCTGTTGTGTTTAAACTGACTGAGAACATTCAACAGACACAAGTATTAAGATTCCACATGAAAAAAAATAGAGAAGAAATTTAGCACACATTTCTCTTCTGGAATTAATTTGGGCTAAGGATGAAAACCAAAGTTAAGAGTAGGATTTATACATATCAAATTTGAGTCGAGCCTGGTTGCCAGCACTTTCTACATAGTGAAGTCTAGGATAGCCAGGACTACATATCAACACAGTCTTGCAAAGCAAAGCAAAGCAAAGCAAAGCAAAGCAAAGCAAAGCAAAGCAAAGCAAAGCAAAGCAAAGCAAAACAAAACAAAACAAAACAAAACAAAACCAAAACAAATCCAAAATACATACCACATGTATTTTGGAAAAAATAACCAGGTTAGACTTGGCTTCTCTACAACCCTGTCTCCCTGCATGGTTCTCACTGCCTACTTACAGCTTCATTCTGTTTCCCTTCTGCTCCCTTTTGTGTCTACCTTTACCTGTAGGTATGTACTTGTGTGTGTGTGTGTGTGTGTGTGTGTGTGTGTGTGTGTGTGTGTGTGTGTGTGTATGAATGAATGAATGAGTGAGTCTGCCAGGAAGTTCCACCACTACAATCTGCCCCAGTCTGCCCATCGACTCTATTACTCAAAAAGCCACATTTCAGATTGAATCAATCATCAGCCAGACAATGCTCCACCCAACTCTTAGCTTGCCTTTGGGCTTTGAGGGATGCCTGATGTACTTCTTTGGGCAGGTGAAGAAGGATGAGTATATGCAAATGGGAAACTGGTGATGGGCCATAGAAACTGGAATATCAATAGCCACCAGCACTTAGCTCTCTGACAGTAGAGCAATCAATAATTGAAAATGAAGGGTCACACCTCCAAACAATGTAAGGGAATGTGACCATAAGGTAAAAAGAGACTAAAACAGAGGTGATGACTCCAAGCATACACTAGCTAGACATATCTACCTTCAATGAATTGTGCGGCTATTGTCCTTAGCAATGCCACTGCCTTTCACTGCTCTCAGTTTTCAGAGCGACCTTCTGTCCTTATATCAAACTGGGTTGTTAGAAACAACCTAATTGAACATAATCCAGTTTCACACCTGGAAGCCTTGCTTAGCTACAAAAGATGGCCAGTTCAGACTCAAAAGTCCTCCATTACTAAGAGTTCTCTTGCTCATTGGGTTACCATCAAAGATTCCAAGAAGTTTCCACTGCACTTGGTTTTATCCTACCCCAAATACCCCTTCCACACATCTTTCCCCGAACTCTCTCCTTCTACCACCCTACCACTTGATCCCTTTTGCTTTCATCCACACCAGCCCCAAGTTTATCCAAAAAATCAATTCTCTTTTCCCTTAATAGAGATACCATTCCCCCCCCACACACACACACACACCAGCAAGCATAGCACTCCTCTTTACCTAACCTCTTTGGATCTGTAGATTTTAGTTTCTTTATCATTTACATAATAGCTAATATCCACTCAGAAGTAAATATATACCATAGTTGCTTTTCTGGGTCTAGTTAGCTTTATTCAGGATGATTTTTATTCTAGTTGTATCTATGGTCTGAAAATATTATTACGCCTTAATTTTTTACCACTGAAGGAAGCTCATTGTATAAATGTACCCCTCTTTCTTGATCCATTCTTCAGTTCTGGGACATCTACATTATTTCCATTTTCTGTCTATTATGATTAAACCAGAAATGCACATAGTTGAGAAAGTGTCCTTGTTATAGCATATGGTCAAGACTGGTATAGCTGGGTCTTGAGGCAGGTCAATTTTCAATTTTCTTAGGAACCACCATATTGTTTTCCATTGTGACTATACAAGTTTGCATTCCCACCAGGATGGAAGAAGTGGGTTTTTTTTTTTTTTTGTTTTTTCGTTTTGTTTTGTTTTTGCTCCACATCCTTGCCAGCATGGGATGCCATTTGTATTATATTTCTTAGACATTCTGACAAGTATGAGACTCTCAGAATAGTTTTGATTTGCATTTCCCTGATGACTAAGAATGTTGAACATTTAAGTGCTTCTCATCCATTTTGGATTCCTGTACTGAGTGTTCTGTTAATATTTGTACCCTACTATTTACATGGTGGTTTTTGGTTTGTTCATTGCTTGATACCTTGTAGTCATTTTTTGATATTATGTCTCTATCTATTGCTGTGGAGTTGGCAAAAAAAAAATCATTTTGTCGGCTGCTGTTCTATCTTATTGACAGAGTCCTTTACCTTTCAGAAACTTCAGTTTCACAAGCCCAGCTTATTAGTTGTTAATCTTAGCACCTGTGCTATCAGCATTTTGTTCAGAAAGTTCTTTCCTATGACAATGCATTCAATGCTATTCACCATTTTCTCTTCTATCAGGTTCATTTTAGTCTGCTTTTATGCTGATGTATTTGGTGTACATTGACTTTAGTTTTTTTACACGATGATAAATGTGAATATATTTGCATTTCTCTACAGGCAGACATAAAATTTTGATCAGCACCAATTATGGAAGTTTTTTTTTCTTCTTTTCCCATATGCAATTCTGTCTTCTTTATAAAGTATCAGTTATTCATACATGTGTGACTTTATAAACATTATTAAGCAATGAGTTTATTTTATGCCAATATCATGTGGGGGTATTTTTCATCTGTTTTTTAACTATTCTTTTTCTTTGCCTTTTTAAAAATTAGATATTTTCTTTATTTACATTTCAAATGTTATCTCCTTTCCTGGTTTCCTCCTGCTGCTCAGCAACCCACCCACTCCTTCTTCCCTGTCCTGGCATTCCACTAAACTGGGGCATCGACCCTTCTCAGGACCAAGGGCCTCTCCTCCCTTTGATGTCCAAAAGGCCATCCTCTGCTACATATGCAGTTGGAGCCATAGGTCCCTCCATGTGTAGTCTTTAGTTGGTGGTTTATTCCCTGGAAGCTCTGGGGGTACTGGTGGGTACATGTTATTGTTCCTCCTATTGGGATGCAAGCTGCTTCAGCTCCTTGGGTCCTTTCTCTAGCTCCACCATTGGAGATCCTATGCTCAGTCCAATGTTGTCTGAGTGCACCTACCTCTGTATTTGAGAAGTACTGGCAGAGCATCTCAGGAGAGAGCTAAATCAGGCTCTTCTCAGCAAGTGCTTATTGGCATCCAAAAAAGTGTCAGGCTTTGGTGACTGTCTTAGTCAGGGTTTCTATTCCTGCACAAACATCATGACCAAGAAACAAGTTGGGGAGGAAAGGGTTTATTGAACTTATACTTCCATGCTGCTGTTCATCACTAAAGGAAGTCAGGACTGGAACTCAAGCAGGTCAAGAAGCAGGAGCTGATGCAGAGGCCATGGAGGGATGTTTCTTACTGGCTTTCTTCCCCTGGCTTGCTCAGCCTGCTCTCTTATAGAACCCAAGAATACCAGCCCTGAGATGGTAACACCCACAAGGGGCCCTCTCCACTTGATCACTAATGGAGAAAATGCCCCACAGTTGGATCTCATGGAAGCACTTCCCCAACTGAAACTCCTTTCTCTGTGATAACTCCAGCCTGTGTTGAGTTGACACACAAAATCAGCCAGTACAATTGCCCCTTGTCAACTTGACACACAAACATCATTATTATGCCTCAACCCTTACATTCTTATTCATCCCCAAGTTCTAAATAACTTTAAAAGTCCTACAGTCTTTACATATTAAAAATTCAATCCCTTTAGAAGGCCCAATATCTTTTAAAATTCAAAGTCTTTTAAAAATTCAAAGTCTCTTAACTGTGGGCTCCACTAAAATACTTTCTTCCTTCAAGAGGGAAAAATATCAGGGCACAGTCACAATCAAAAGCAAAACTCAAACTCCAATGGTTCAATGCCTGGGATCGAACTCACCATCTTCTGGACTCCTCCAAAGGCTTGTGTCTGCCCTTTGTAGCACACAACTTGTCTTATAGGCTCCAGCTGTCTGTACTCCACTGCTGCTGCTGTTCTTGGTGGTCATCACATGGCACTGGCAACTCCAAAACACTGCTATTTTCTGCTGTAACTAGGCTTCACCAATAGCCTCTCATAGGCTCTCTTCATGGTGCCAAGCCTCAGCCCTTTGCATGACCCCTTCAAGTCCTGGGCCATCAATTGCAACCTAGACTGCACCTTCACCAATGGGCTTCTGCAGCCTCTCACAGTGTTAGCCTCAGCTGTTCTTCATGACCCTTCATGCCTTCAAAGCCAGTACCACCTGGGTGACTCTTACACAGTACCAAGTCCAGTCACAGCACAAAGTACAACTGTGGCTATCTCTGGAACACAGCCTCTGTGCTCTCAGAAAACACTTCCTAGAATGTTTCACCCCAGTGATGCTGGTCTCTTCTTAATCACTGCTAATTTCTTAGCTCCAGCTAACTAACATCAATAGTCCAGTAATACAAAGGTTTGCTTTAGTGGTTCTGGTATCTTGTTAATCACAGCTGATTCTTCAGCCCAAGCTAACCAAAACCACAGATTCTTCATAATTGAAACATTGCCCTCATAAGAGTCTTTAATCTTCCCTCTGAAATTTCACAAGGCAGGCCTCCATCTTCTGCAATGTTCTCAACATTATCTTCCAAGCTCCTACACAACATCCCACAGAGGTCTCAACACTGAATGGACCATCTAGCCCAAAGTTCCAAATCCTTCCACAGTTCTCCCCAAAACATGGTTAGGTTGTCACAGGAATACCCCACTATGCTGGTAACAATTTGTCTTAGTCAGGGTTTCTATTCCTCAACAAACATCAAGACCAAGAAGCAAATTGGGGAGGAAACAGATTATTGAACTTACACTTCCATGCTGCTGTTCATCACTAAAGGAAGTCAGGACTGGCTCTAGCAGGTCAGGAAGCAGGAGCTGATGCAGAGGCCATGGAGGGATGTTTCTTACTAGCTTGCTTCCCCTGGCTTGCTCTCTTATAGAACCCAAGAATACCAGCCCTGAGATGGTAACACCCACAAGGGGCCCTCTCCACTTGATCACTAATGGAGAAAATGCCCCACAGTTGGATCTCATGAAAGCACTTCCCCAACTGAAACACCTTTCTCTGTGATAATTCAAGCCTGTGTCAAGTTGACACACAAAATCTTCCAGTACAGTGACTCTGTATGGGATGGTTCCCCAGGTGGGGAAGTCTCTGGATGGTCTTTCCTTCAGTCTCTGCTCCACACTTTGTCTGTGTACCTCCTCCCATGGGTATTTTGTTCCCCCTTCTAAGAAGGATGGAAGTATCCATAGTTTGGTCTTCCTTCTTCTTGAGCTTCATTTGGTCTGTGAATTGTATCTTCTGAGCTTCTGGGCTAAGATCTACTAATCAGTGAGTGTGTTCCTTGCATATCCTTTTGTGATTGGGTTATCTCACTCAAGATGATACTTTCTAGTTCCATCCATTTTCCTAAGAATTTTAATAGCCAAGTAGTATTCTATTGTGTAAATGTAACGTATTTTCTGTATCCATTCCTCTGTTGAGGGACATCTGGGTTGTTTCTAGCTTCTGGCTATTATAAATAAGGCTGCTATGAATATAGTGGAGCATGTGTCCTTATTAAATATTGGAGGATCTTCTGGGTATATGCACAGGAGTGGTATATCTGGGTTTCCTGGTAGTATTATGTCCAGTTTTCTGAGGAACTGAGAAATCATGTGGATTTTATTACTATAGCTCTGTAGTACATCATGAAATAAGGGATGATGGTATTTGCAACTCTTCTACTATTGTTCAGGTTTGTTTTTTCTATCCTTGGTTTTCATTTGAAGTTGATAACTGTCCTGTCGATGTCTATAAAGAACTGTGTTGGATTTTTTGTGGGAATTACTTTGAAAGTGTATGAATTCTGGTATGATGGCCATTTTTACTTTATTCATTGTACTGATATATAAACATTTGAGAATTTTCGTTCTTCTGATATAACCAAACTTCCTTTTGGTTAGAGTTACCCAAAGATATTGTGTAGGGTGTAGTTTCCTTGATTTATTTATCAGTCTATATTTCATTTGATATAGGAGGACTACTAATTTTTTTTTATTTTTGTTCATCTGTATCAAGCCACTTGGCTGGAATTTTTATAAGCTTTAGGATTAAGAGTTCCCTAGTGGTACCTCAGTGCCACTGATGTATACTATCAAATCATCTGGAAATAATATTTTTACTTCTTTCTTACCTATTTGTATTTTCTTGATCTTTTTGAGTTGTCTTAGTCCCTTAGCTAAAATTTTAAGTACTATATTGAGTAAACATGGAGAGATTAGAAGAGCTGGTGTTGGTGATGATTTTTGTTAGTACTGCTTTGAGTTTCTTTCCATCTAATTTGATATTGGGTAAAGACTTGTTATAAATGGTCTTTATTAATTTGTTATGTTCCTTATATTCCTAATACATCTAGGACTTTTATCCTGAAGGTGTGTAGGACATTGTCAAAGGATTTTTTGACATCTAATGAAATGTGTGTGTTTCTATGTGTTTGTGTGTGTGTGTGTGTGTGTGTGTGTGTGTGTGTGTGTGTATTCCCTTTCAGTCTATTGTTGTGGTTATTTATATATACTAATTACTGAATCATCCAACATCTCTGGAAAAAAGCCTACTTTATCATGATGGATGATACGTTTGATGTATTTTTGGATTCATTTTGCAAGTATCATTGAGTGGTTGTGCATCTGTCTTTATATGGATTATTGTTCTGTAATACTCTTTCTATACTGAGTTTTTGTTTGTTTTGGGTTTCAGGATAACTATGGTCCCATAAAATGAATCAGGCAATGTCTCTTATGTTTCTACTTTATGTAATAATATAAGGACCATTGGTGTTAACTCTGCTTTGAAATTCTGTTAGAATTTTACACTAAAACTGTCTGACACTGCATTTTTCTTTGGCTGAGAAATATTTCAGTAGTACTTCTATTTCACTAGAGTTTATAGGTTTATTCAAATTGTCTATATGATCTTTATTTAACTTTGGTACATAGCACTTATGAAGAAAATTATCAATTTCTTTTTAATTTTCCAATTTGGTGGAATACTGGTGTTTGAGTTGATATTATGAGATCTCTCCATTTTTTTAGGCATATAGTGTTGTGAACTTTCATCTTAGCACAGCTTCTATTGTGTCCTATAAGTTAGGATATGTTGTGAGTTAATTTTCATTAAATTGTAGAAAGGATTTAGTTTCAATATTTCTTGGTTGACCTATTTAATTTTCCAAATGAGTTATTCACTTTCCATGAGTTTGTAAGATTTCTGTTGCTTATGATATTCAGTTTTTTTAAATTTTTTATTTTCTATATTCTTTGTTTACATTCCAAATGCTTTCCCCTTTACCAGTCCTCCTCTTACCATATGTCCCATAAGTCCTCTTCTCTCGGGCCAATCCCCAATCACCCCCCCCCCAATTTCTTTGTTCTAGTACTCCCCTATCATACTAGATCAAGTATTTTCAGGAGCAGGGCCCTCTCCTTCCGTTTTCTTGGGAATCATATGATTGGCTAATTGTGACTTGAATATTCAGAGCTTCTGGGCTAATTATTATCCACTAATCTGTGGTTGCATTTCATGTGCATTCTTTTGTGATTGGGTTACCTCACTTAAGATGATATTTTCCAGTTCCAACCATTTGCCTACAAATTTCATGAATTCATT
>BDUI01002492.1:110083-132919 GCA_002335545.1 Apodemus speciosus | reverse complement strand
AACACACACACACACACACACACACACACACACACACACACACACACACCCCTTGCCAAAATCTTTGCCTGGTGGGGTTTTAAATGACTGTTTCCCCATTAAACATGTCACTTTTTATTACCAAAAATCACATATGGCTGAATGGACATGGAATGAACATAAGTAGGCATCTAGCCCTGTGCTTGATTGTATTTATTGTATTTATAAAAAAATATTTCAGGGAATACATGATAAGCAATTTCTCAATTAAAGGAATAGGTGTATTTAATCACTAAGTCATGCCTGAGCAATAAGACTTCTCCTGAAGTACTGAAGAATTTTTCCAAAGATGAATTGTGTTAAGATAGACACAGAGGTGACAGTAATGCTGTAGGTTCCCACTGAATGCTCTGAAAGATGTACTAAGATCCTGCTGAATGCCACCTAAAAACAGACCTTTCCTCCTTCCCATCTTCTCCTCAAATGAGTCTATTTCTCTTTTTCTCATAATACAAGTGACTTCTGTGACTCAAAAATACTATGTGGTTTCCTTTAGATTATTTTATTTTACATCTGAGAGGTACACATTTAATCAGCTGTAAAGCTAATGCAGTTTTTAGACTGTRGAGGTCAGAGGACAGCTTATAGCAGTCAGTTCTCTCCATCCACCATGTCCACTTCAGAGATCTAAGTCATCAACCTTAGTGGCATATACCTTCACCTACAGTGCTGTCTTGTAGGCTCCTCCTCTATAATTTAAAGATATATCTTGATCCATTAACATTTTATTGAAAGGTATGCATAAGAAAACACATTCTATCTTTCCTCTTTCTAAAAACTCATTTCCACTGCCCCAAGGCTGACAGTCTGATTTTATAAGGAAGTTTCATTACTGAGGCATGAATATGACAAGTGAAATGTTAAAGCCAATTTGAGCCATTGCATTTGATAACATGTCATATGTCTGTCATTATTAAAGACATAAAACAAATGACTATTTTGAAGAAAAATGAATTGATAATCAATGGTTAACTTCTCTCTATGCATTGTCATCTTAGCAATTCTTTGCCAATGCATCTTTCTAAAGTGCATTTATATTTCTATGAATTATTGAAACATACAATCCTAAATTCCAGGAAAATGTATTATGGTTCAAGGTCATTRTAATAAATAATATTTGGGAGTTTTRTTGTTGCTTATCTGATTATTTTCCCATTTGGAAATAACCCACACATCTTTAAATATCCATTTTTGACCTTTTCATAAGCAGATTAATGATAAATTTTTTTATATTTCTTGCTTCATTACTTTTTGTTTATGTGTGGGAAGTGGCATGACAGCAATTTTTCTCCTTCTAAACAGAAGTGAATATTGATGTTAATAAGTAGCCCTTCTGCCCAACCCAGGGTTTCTCTTTCTTTGCTTTTCTGTAGCTATATAATTAATATTAAACTAGTCAATGTAATCTATCTTTAAAAACCTGCCTGTGTACAGAAGCATATTCTGTTGTGCTCTTAAATTAGTTAATGTTATGCATAGAATGTTTTCAATGAGGCAAGCAGTAGGGTTTGTAACTATGTTTTTAATATCCTAAAATACAGAAAATTAACTGTCTTCAGCTGCTGAGAAAATACTTATTCCAAACTTTTAGTAGAAGCTATGATTGGGAATATTTCAAACTTGCTTAGAGATTTCAGAATGAGAAATGTTTAAGGTGATAAATATGCTAATTTACGTTTTCAGCAGTTCCCAATATATACATGTGTTAAAACATTGCCCCCTGTTCTACCAATTGTCAAGATTGTAAGACTTTTAAAAATGTATGAATAGAAAAATATGAAACACTGTTTTTACCAACATGTACACATTTTAATCTCTGTAGCTTTGAAAATATAACAAAAAGATGAAAATCAATTAAATTGATGTCAGAATGAAACAGTCCATGACCATGAAGTCTTTTAAAAATTAGAGTATTTCCTCTTGGTTGACATGGAGTTACTTTGTTCAACAACAAAATCTCATTTTTAATTGATTAAATATAAAGTTTTCAGCAGAGAAAATAATGACGCTTTTAAGTGGGTCTTACTCATTTACTAATCAATAGTCTTAATTTTTAAATGACACAAAATATATCTGTTTGTTTAATTCTGACATAGACGTTCAGCACTTGATGTATGTGTGTYGGGGAAGTCAGGTTCATCTGACAGACTCAATGACTGTCAGCAGCTGTGAGGTTAACAGGTTTTGCCTGACCTTGATTTCATTTTACACGTTAATGTACAGAAAATAAGATTCCCTATGGTTATGTGTGTGAATTGCATGCTTTTCTCTTTGTGTGGACATATGTAGACCATCAAGGAAGTGAAACTTACAGCCCTGTAAATTGATACTGATGAAGCCCTGATGACAAGGGAGGTGAAGGCTTATTCCTGCTGGCATGTGCCCAGGTAACATGGGACTAATGAAGCTGTTGAACCAGTATTTACACTTCAGTGTAAAAATACAGTTGTAAGTGATTTATTGACCCTCCTGAACATAGCAGGGTTCTCTCTGTCTCTCTGTCTCTGTCTCTGTCTCTGTGTCTCTGTGTCTCTGTCTCTCTCTCTCTCTCTCTCTCTCTCACACACACACACACACACACACACACACACACAATTTTATCCTTTCATTCCATTATCTAGCCTTTGTGCTTCTGGCTAAAAATCTATTAAATTCTCAGGACTTCCATCTACTCTCCAAGTGTTACTATTGGCATTTTCAGTCTTGCTAAATGGAAAGTTCTATCTTCTACTTTCCCCCTCTCTCCTCTTCTCCCATGTTGCTTCTGCTTTGTAGGGTTCGAGGAGCCAAAATGAAGAAAGAGGAAAGAGTTGCCCTGTGGTAATGTTGAAGCTTTCTGATAGCTGAAAATCTCAGTAGGTTTTCTTTCTCCTGTGAGATTCTGCTGTTGTTGTTGATATTATTGTTGTTCTGTAAGAAGCCTTGTGCTGTGGTTCCAGACTCTTTAACACTCTCACACTGGAGGCACATCCACTAAACACCATATAACACAGTCTCTGGAAGTACTGGCTCCCCAAGAGTTTCTGTTGATCTCATTTATGTGGATGCGATCACATTTAGGAAAGCAAAACTGATTTAATTCCTCAAGGGTCCCCATCCAGTCTCTTTCCTCTAACCACATTTTTTTGTTCCCTTACCCTGCGGAACTTTGCATAGCTCTGGAGGATTTCAACATTTATAGCCATGAGACAATACCAGTCTGCACATACTTTAAACTCTGGAGGATGTGTAGAGTACTATATTACTCTCTCCCCATTCTCCTTTGAGTTGTTATAGCCAACATGTGTAGACAACAATGCACATAGTTGGTGTATTCAAACACACTACTAAGTTGTTCCTGTTTAAGTGTTACACTCATTAGTGTGAGTGCAACAATGGAGAGGAGGAAGAGATCATTAATAAGAGAGCACTTCCCCTTTTCAGGGGTGCTGAAAATCTTTGAGGTGGACTTAGATTCATTTGCTTATAAAACAAGTGAGAAAATATGCTATTTATAGCAATCTGGTGGCACAGACAACTTAATGCTATCTGTCTGACACATGGGAACTTCCTCGCATTTCAGATCTGCTTAACTTTCTTTCTTTATAATTGGAGATGTTCTGTTTGTGAAGTGTCTGTAATTCCTGTTTACCAGAACTGTGTCTGGACTGGTGCCACCGGCTGCAGATTGGCTGTTTCCGAACTTAAAAACATTTCTTGCTTTTCTTATGTTTAATTATATAGGGTTTTGCTTTTCTCCTGTCAGACCATGATTCAGTGCTTTTTAGCATATAATTATCCCAATGTCCTCTGTTTGAAAAAAATGAATATCTATATTTTTTGTCCCAAAGTAGCATCTTGTTTTCACTTGTGCCTTTTAGATACTAAGTATAAACAAATGATTTTGAACCCCTGCTTAATAAAGAGAACTACTCTTAAAATAAAGGAAGGGGGAAACTGGGCAGAATTTAAAGTATCCATTGCTTTATCTGCAAAATAGCTGTAAATAACTTACATGTTGGGTAGCAGGATCAGGCCAAATAAGATAACTTTGGGCCTTCGTACCACTGTGTAAAATAAAAAAAATGGGCATGAATTTTCTGGAGGAGAAAAAAAACACAAACAAATAAAATAGTGCTTCTTAAATTTCCATGTGCATTTTTAGAATTAAGGAAGACAACTTAATTCTAAGGTTCATATGATTATTATATGATAAATTAGTCCCTAATATAGGAACCATGATAAATGACTATCCTCTCTAATAATAAGTATTTAAATATGGGAAAATAGCACTTTGAAAATTTTAAAAGGATATTTGTGTAAAAAGGATATTTTATTTAAAAAAACTTCCATTGTTAGCAACCTATCTATTGAATTAGCTGAGACATCTAGTCCTCATAGATCACGTGGTTAACTAGCCTTGAGTTTAAAATGAGATCACATTATAGTGAAAGTTCCTATTTTACTCTTTCTCTTGTCAACTGTTAGAAAAGGCAATTGGTACTCTCTGGAAAGGAATTCTAAGCAATTGTTCTACTGAATAGCCCCAGGCAGTGACTGGTTCTGGTCCATCAGTTTTATACTCTGCCCTATCAGCATTGATAGAAATCTATCACTGAGTCACATGAAGACCCACAGTGTTTTCTGTCTCATCTCTGGACACTCTGTAGCTGTGCTCAGACCCTCAATACACTGAAGGTACACCTTATCCCTCTGGGTGATATGAAAAGGTGGTTGTCTTCTACTCTACCTTATTTTGTCACACTATAAAAGCAATAGTTTGGGAGACAAATCTAGTTTATATATGCCAAAATGTATAACATGTTGGCAGGCCTGCCCTAATAATGAGCCATAAATGAAGAAATTCACTGATCTCCACTGTTGCTTCAACATATACTTGATTGACCTGAGTCCTAAACTATAGTGATGTTTAATATTCCACCTGATATGACAGGCCCAGAAAGATAGACCGAAGAAAACTACTATTCAGTTATTCCTAAAATACAGTGTTCTGATGCCTTGAAAGACTGAAATATAGATATATTCTTTTTGTCACAGGTTATGGAGTGCAAGGTATACTCAAAACAAGATAACCTATTGTTGTTAACCCCTTTTCTGTCTGAGAACTTGAAGTTTAGTATACTACTGCTGAAAACACCACACTCTTTAGACACAGGACTCAGAGGGATAGAGTTAGATCCACCAGGAACCCTCATCCCTGAGGACTAGCTCTCATAGTACCAGAATAGTATGCCAACTTCCTGGGGGAGAAAAAAAAAAAAACAATGGTCCAATTCATCTAGAAAGCCTGGAAGCTACAGTAATAACTGTCCCAAGAACATATCATCAATGGTGCAACAGTGACTCAATTATCTTGATTATGGCTTGGTAAAATGGTAGTAGTAGGTTCTCCTTTAGGGTGCATGTGCTCKGCAGCCATGGAAAGTTATCTAGATATACAAGAAGAGACATGAACATTTTTCCTTTAGTCCAATTAGACTGTTCTTGGTTACCCCTCATATATGAATACCACTATTGCACCTTCCAGGATGCCTTGGTATTCCAGTCATTGTAGTTCATAGGCATTAAAGNCCTATCTATTGAATTAGCTGAGACATCTAGTCCTCATAGATCACGTGGTTAACTAGCCTTGAGTTTAAAATGAGATCACATTATAGTGAAAGTTCCTATTTTACTCTTTCTCTTGTCAACTGTTAGAAAAGGCAATTGGTACTCTCTGGAAAGGAATTCTAAGCAATTGTTCTACTGAATAGCCCCAGGCAGTGACTGGTTCTGGTCCATCAGTTTTATACTCTGCCCTATCAGCATTGATAGAAATCTATCACTGAGTCACATGAAGACCCACAGTGTTTTCTGTCTCATCTCTGGACACTCTGTAGCTGTGCTCAGACCCTCAATACACTGAAGGTACACCTTATCCCTCTGGGTGATATGAAAAGGTGGTTGTCTTCTACTCTACCTTATTTTGTCACACTATAAAAGCAATAGTTTGGGAGACAAATCTAGTTTATATATGCCAAAATGTATAACATGTTGGCAGGCCTGCCCTAATAATGAGCCATAAATGAAGAAATTCACTGATCTCCACTGTTGCTTCAACATATACTTGATTGACCTGAGTCCTAAACTATAGTGATGTTTAATATTCCACCTGATATGACAGGCCCAGAAAGATAGACCGAAGAAAACTACTATTCAGTTATTCCTAAAATACAGTGTTCTGATGCCTTGAAAGACTGAAATATAGATATATTCTTTTTGTCACAGGTTATGGAGTGCAAGGTATACTCAAAACAAGATAACCTATTGTTGTTAACCCCTTTTCTGTCTGAGAACTTGAAGTTTAGTATACTACTGCTGAAAACACCACACTCTTTAGACACAGGACTCAGAGGGATAGAGTTAGATCCACCAGGAACCCTCATCCCTGAGGACTAGCTCTCATAGTACCAGAATAGTATGCCAACTTCCTGGGGGAGAAAAAAAAAAAAACAATGGTCCAATTCATCTAGAAAGCCTGGAAGCTACAGTAATAACTGTCCCAAGAACATATCATCAATGGTGCAACAGTGACTCAATTATCTTGATTATGGCTTGGTAAAATGGTAGTAGTAGGTTCTCCTTTAGGGTGCATGTGCTCKGCAGCCATGGAAAGTTATCTAGATATACAAGAAGAGACATGAACATTTTTCCTTTAGTCCAATTAGACTGTTCTTGGTTACCCCTCATATATGAATACCACTATTGCACCTTCCAGGATGCCTTGGTATTCCAGTCATTGTAGTTCATAGGCATTAAAGCTGCCTAGGGGTATTAACTGCTTTTCCCCTTGGAAGTTTGCAGAACTCCTGGTATTTTCAGTGCTAGTTCTCAAGCACAAGTCTCCCAAGCTCCTTCCAACTCTACTTCTCTAAGTCCTGTGTCCAAAGTCTGTGCTGTCTTCAGCAATAAGACTTTGCCTTCAGTTTCTTGGAGGCAATCAAAGGCAGCAATATCAGCTTATATTTTGGGGACGGRGTCTCTTGAACTCCCCTGACCAACAACATAAAGGGAGATTTTCTATATCTAGCATCGTGGTTTTTAAGTAACACTGAATATTTATAACAAAAATTCACACAGAATTCACACAGAATCACACAACTTTATGCTTCTGTAAAATTATACATATGTAAGTGTATATGGATATATAGTTTGTGGAGTTGTCCCACTTGGGGTGACAGTATACTTCAAGTTCCTCAGACCACCTAAAGGATATTCTTATTACTGATATCTGAAATCTCTCTAAAAAGTAACCAGTATTGAAGAAGACACAAATAAGCCTTGTGAATACTTCCAGAGCCTATAAGAGTCAGACACAAAAGAAAATGTAGATGCATCAGCAGTTTGTGAAGCAAAGAATTGTTTAGTCTACCTGACTCTTCTTATCACACTGTGCTCTTTGAAGTGATGGCTATTTTTAGTCATGATTATAAATATTAAAACTATGATTTCTATTAAACCAGATTTTTTCTTACCAACCATGAAAGTATGCATAAGCACAGTAATAGCTCTAATAACCATTGCCAACTTATTTATCTTAGATGCTTCCTAGCTTCCTACATTTGAAATTTCTTAGAGCAACATTGATTATTATCCATTATGTGCCTATTTGACATAGAAAGGAATCGATGAGAGATATAGTAGGTTTCACAGAGTTGCCCAGTAGCTGTCCCAACAGGATAATGTAGTCTAAGCTTGAGTAATACCTTCTCTGGTTTGTTATTCCTTAAGTAAAAGACCATCTTCTCACAGAGAAAGTTCATATTCACCTCATGTGCTTTTGCAACACTGGGAGCACTCTAGAAACACACTCTTGGGAATTGCTATTTTGACACAGGGAAAAAAGCCAATATACCCTTGTGATAATTGCCAATTATTTTAATTTTTACTCCCTATTTTCCTACAAATCTATTGCCCTACTTTAATGTTGTGATAGCCATTGCCTTCTGAGTCACACTGGATCGTCACAATTATTTTCCTAATGATAAAAACTGGCACACCATGCCTAAAAATATGGTAGYCTTCTGTGTGAGCCTTTTGTACTGCACATCCAGTAAGGTCCTTGAAGGGGTGCATAGTGCCTTTTATTGGTCTTTGGCATGCTTTCAATATACTGTCCAAGTGGGAACTGATCTCTAGCACCACATAGGAGAGTAAAAGAAAGGGCAGGTATTTCCTTTACTTATCCTCAAATAGGTGATCCTGAACTATAGAAATATAAGAAATTCCAATTTCAAACATTCTAAGAAGAAAAAAAACACTACAAAGAAAAACATGTACTGTCTAATTGGAAGAAAATTTAGCTAAAAGTATTTTTTAAAGCAAAATCTGAAAACTCATACAGTAAAAAACAGTATCCACACATAGTTATATTGTTTTCACTGTACTAACTTTCAGGTACCTTGTTACTGTAATGTGACTAAAATGTGTTGGCTTTGAAGTACTATTTTGCAACGAATAAAATTAGGGGCTGAGGTTACAGGAACCATGTGATCTTGCAGTCTTATAAGAGGTGGGGAGCAGAAACCAAGAGGCCAGCAGTGATTCGGAGTGAGTGTGTTCTGCACRCACACTGCTTTGGAACACAGTTGGCACAGACACATGGGGTGCCTGCTTGTCTTCCCCTATGCCTCGGCTTGAGTGTCCCACCACAGCTGTAGAACATCTTCAGAGCCATCTGTCTGCTTCAACACTCATCAGAACTGCCACACTCCTGCTTTGGTGGTAATGCCACAGCCCAGGTACAAAGCTACCAAGGATGAGTACCATTGAGTATTTAACGTTTTCTGTGTCCCTGGACAAACTAGGAGACTTCTGACATTTTCTCAAAAAAAATTAAAAAATGAGAGAGAGAGAGAGAGAGAGAGAGAGAGAGAGAGAGAGAGAGAGAGAGAATGATGTGTATCCTCAAAGTGCTTAAGGCAGAACTAATGAGATGGTTTAAGTATATTAGGCAACAGGGTATCTGGTACATGCTGTCACATGATGATCCTGTTATAGGACTCAGAAGGTCTGGAAAAGGCTACTGCTGGCAGAAGTTCCATTCCTAACTCAACCTTATCAGAAAAATACAAACAGCAAATTCATACAAGTTTTAATTAATTGATCATTACAGTATTCTAGAAGTGTAAAATCAAAATTCAAATCAGAAAGCATCCATTGTCCCTCTTTTAAATTAGTAAAAGTGAGTAGTGAAAAATGAACATTTGACGTTCATTTTCAACTATAATTTGACTGTGAGAAATGCCTTCCTGATTACTGTGTGGGCATGTCTGGCAACACAGGCCTAAATATTCACCCAGGGAAGATTTGAAACCATGCTGTACTAGCTCTACAGATCCCCAGAGCAGTGTTCAAAGCCATGTCTGTAATTAATAGAGCATATTGGCAAATTAACACATTTATTTTCCTCACACTGCCATATGCATCTAAAATAATCCAAGTTCTGCCTCCTGTAACCCAGTTTGAAGATTAACACATGATGTTTGTGTGACAGTTGGTAAGAATGGACTAATTATGTTGGGTTTGTTTTTCTTTCTGACATTTACAATGCTCCTTTCCAAACAGATCTTAGAGACAATGTGTGGGAGTCACTGCTTCTACTTCTCCACATCAACTTTATGTGCTGGCAGTGATGTGGAGGCAAGAAGATGTGCTCACTGTTCGTGATGTTTTCTTTTACTAAAGCTGGGGCACATTCTAACGTAGATGTATTGGCTGCGTGAAATCTCAAACAAGTTTCAAAATTATTTGATTTAAAATGAAAGTGAATAGAATCGTCCTTGCCCTTGTAATGCCTTAATTCATTTGTTTATATACAAATGAGTGAAAATGGCTCTATTTTGCATGAAACTTATTTTCTATGTATAAAAGTCTTTACTTACAAAGGTGGTAATATGAGTTCTTCTTCATTTGTGTCATACATGTGTGAAGAGGCATCAACTCTGAGGATTAAATTTATGAGCCCAAAATTGAGACAAGAGCAAGAAATGATATATTTCTAAAGATAATTATTCATTAAGATCTTTGAGTGAAAACCGTGAAGTAAGCTGTAATAGTCCCTGAGTAGACACTGCCAAGCCTCAGGGTTGGTTGAAGGTTGCTTCAGAATCTACAGTGAGCTGGTTCAAAATCAGTTTGTCCTAAACAGAGGCAGCCAACTTTAATGAGTGTGCCCCACCCATAATGGGTTCTGGGCATCTGCTATTTATTATCTGCTTAAATTGTGATACAAGAAATAAAGTTCCACACAGAGATTTTAAAAATACACATTGTATTTGAAAACATCAAAGATTGCTGACAGAAGTTTTTAAGAGAGCAAAATAGGAACAAATCAAGATACAGACAAGAAAAGTCTTTCTTTTGTAAATGTAAATTGCCTTCCATTTTAGAATCTAGGCTTCTATTGCATTTTTATGTTTCAGTAACCACTAATTATGGAAAACATTGCTTTTTGTATTTAAATAGTGTGGCTATTTTGTTTTTGTATTTTAAAAAATGTTATTTATATATTTTCAAGAATTGGACTGTATAGCTACTACAAGATGCATCCTTGCCTATTCTTAACTTTCTGTGTTAGCTTATGAGAGATAAACTGAATTGGATATCAGTAGAAAAGTCAAGGAAGAAAGTCAGCATTCCATTAGAAAGATAGTGTTGCGGTTATTAATTTTCATCACTACAAACCAGGTAGCTATGTGATAATCATCTGTTGATTATTTGCATGTTTTTATTTTCACAATTAATATCTACTACTATTCTACTTAAACAAGATTTAAATGCCCATGATGTATTATCTGGGTAATTTGAAAGCTTTACTGAAACTGACAATTTAGAAAAAAATATTCTTTTACTTTTATTCCCATTCTCCTCCTACACAATAGACAGATAGATAGATAGATAGATAGATAGATAGATAGATAGATAGATAGATAATCAACTCCCAACTACTGAGCAGTAAGTGCATCATCTATTTTAGTAGCCAACATGGCTATGAAGACATCCAGAGCAGGAGCACAAAGAAACTCACTTTCATTCAGATGGGTTTAGTGACTTTGTTTCAAATATGTTCAAGCATGTGCCTAATATTTTGTCTGGTAGATATGAGATCATGTGACTAAAAGAATATTTAAAAAAATGTGACGATCACCCATAGCCCTCACAACAAAGCCTAAAATTGGAATGCATTTTAGCTGGCATTCAAGCTTTTGAATCTTAATTGATTTGTGAGGAACATGGGAATGTCTGCAAGGAAAATTATAGCACCTGCTATTTTTCCATTAATCAATTTATTTATTCACTTTACCTCAAAATCACATGCCCCCTCCTCCCAGTACCCCTCACATGTCTCCTCCTGTTATTCCCCCCTCCCCTGTTCCTCTGGAAAGGAGATGCCCCCCCCCACCGCAACTTACTGACCCAGGCATATAAAGTCACTACAGGTCTAGGCACATCCTCTCCCACTAAGAAGAGATAAGGAAACCCAGTTATGGGAATAGGATCCACAGGCAGCCATAGAGTCAGGGGCAGTCCTCTGCTCCAGTTGCTGGAGGACCCACATGACAACCAAGCTCTAATCTGCTACATATGTGTGTTGGGAGGGTGGTGGGTATAGGTCCAGCCCATGTATGCTCTCTGGTTGGTATTTCAGTTTCTGGGACACCCCAAGTGTTCAAGCTAGTTGATTAGGTTTTCTTCTTGTGGAATCCCTATTCTGGTCCCTCAGTCCTTCCTCCAAATCTTCCAAGATTCTAGGAGCTTCCTCTTATGTTTGGCTCTTGGTCTCTGCAAATGTTTCAGTCAACTGCTGATTAGAGCCTCTTAGAGGACAGTTTTGCTAGGCTCCTATCTGCAAGCATAACAGAGTATCATTAATAGTGTCAGAGATTCCTTCTTGTCCATGGATGGATCTCAAGTTTGGCCAGTCATTGCTTCTTCATTATTTAAATAACTGTTCTACTGCCTTATCTGTCATGTTTTCCTCATACCTTTCTCCTTAGCATCTTGTTCTTTGAGGAAAGATTATGAATCTAGCAGAGTATCCTACTTGGGAATGAAAATGTTTACTTGGTAACTCAAAGGTCAAAAGTAGAACAAGCTATTTGCCTAAAAACAACATCAATGGAATCATATATCCTGTTAGAAAAATAGAACTGCTTTTCAGTCTTGTGTCTTACAGGTGTTGATGTGTGGGTACAACTATAGATTCAGCCAGATGGAACATATGGCAAAGACTAATTAAAATGTTCCAACTGGGAACAAGCCATGCACTTTCTGAGCCATTTCTAGAATGTTGAAAATTTCTAGCAACACTCTATTCTGTGGTCGTGTTTATCCCTCTGGCCAAATTTTTAGCTGTGTGAAAAACCTACTTATGCCTAAGAAGGGTTGCATACATCCAGAACTGAAAGGGCCTGTGCAGATCTAGAATTAACATGTCTTGAGTTTGTATTAGAGTTACTCTAGACAAGTTTTCTCCTGAGGCACTGGACCACATTGAGAAAAGGAAATAAGATAAATGTGTGCCAGGTAAAGTTTGCCTTAATGTTATCTTTGTAAGCATCAGTTTCATTCTCTTGTAATTACCTTTTTACCTTTTGGCTTAACATTTTAAATGAGTATACTTATAGAACATTTTAAATGAGTATACTTATTGAACTAAAATTTAGGTAGCTATTCTTAGAGATAAGTATGGGCATAAACAAACAAACAGACAAAGAAAACCCAGATATATGAATGTGAACAATGTATGAAATAATTTTGAGGGAAGTGTAATTTTTTTACGAGTGACTTAATTTAAAAGTAAAAACATCATTTTGCCACTGGAAACATTACRCAGATTTCATCTGAGGCACCAGCAGGCTATACATAACCAAACCATGCCTTTTAACATTACCCTTGTCTGGTTAGCCTTTGCTTTAAATGTGCCCCCAACAACACTGCCTGACTTCATGGAGATATATTGTTTACTCTGCAATGATTTATTAATTATGTGTTGGTCCATGCTGTCTTACGTCTTTAATGTGGTTTCTAGCTTAAAAATAGGTACTTACTATAAAGAAGGTATAAATATGTATCAATGGTCTTTGAACCTAAAGAGTATTTCTTTCACATATACTTAAGTGCATTTGTTATATTCGTTGTTAAATTTGAAAGCTCATTTTTGTCGCCTTAGTTCTGTGGGGATTTGCTTGTAAGTTGAATTCTGCTTCAAGTTGCTTACTTTTTCCTAATTCATCAGTAGCTTGTAAAATTCAGTGGAAGTRTATATAGCCTGATTATTCSCATTGATTTTAAAATGTTTTTTTTACAGTGTTTGCCAAAGAATTAAAAACAAAACTGTTGATTAAACACATATTCCAATACTTTGAAGCTGAGATATTTTCCTATGGGATTTTTTATTTTAGTAAAGAGCTCTTATACATGCAAGCGCAACACCAGGAATGAAATAACACCCCTGAGTAAATTAATAGATGTATTTTTAGATATCCCATTCAATAAGTGCAATGCGCTTCATCGGTGCAGTGTAATGAGACCCAGAGAGTAAAACTGGGAAACTGAGGGCTGACKTGGAAGTTTAATACTATAAGGTAAAACCCAGTGACTCCTGTTCTCRACACAATGTGAAAACGCGATATCATAAGGAAAAGACCCACTGTAAAGTGTCAAGAACACTAATGTACAACAGGTCAGGCAATGTCAGGTCATCAGAGCCTCAACTGATAGACAGAGGAGACTGGGTAAGATTCATCAGGTCAAGGAAAATATTTCTTTTTTTTTCTTTTTTTTCTTGGATATATTCTTTATTTACATTCTGATTCTTGGATAGAGTGGCCTTAGTAGTTTGGAGACAATTAATGTGACAGCAGTCTGGTAGTAAATTAGAACTGAAAAGTATGAATATCAGAATACAGAAAGTAAGATGTGTGTGAGTCACTTGTGAACAATAGCCCTGGGTGTACACTCCGCTCCCTTTCCCTCTGCCCTGTTCTCCACTTCTCTTCAAAATAATGTGAACATGTGAATATAAATGCTCTGAAGTCCTGCTTTCTTTCAAATACCAATTGTTTRGAGTAATATTTCACTCTCGCTGGGAGGGTGCAAATTTGAGATATAGGTGACTCCTGAGTGGAGACCTTGGTACTAGCCTAATACACTAGCATTTGCACTTACTAGCAATTCTCCAAGTCATTTGAGGCCAACTATATGCAGGGATGACAGACAGACTTCTTATTTGTCTCAGAACAGCCTGCATGTAGTAACACATTCCTGGAATAAAGTGCCATGGAATTTAGCATAACTTAATCTCAGGCACTTCTAGTCTGAAAATAGTTTATAGCTATGCTGTCATATCATGCAAATTTCTATATAGCAGCTACTCACTAGGTACTTTGAGTTATATTTACATTCGAAGCAATTTGACTATGCTTATAATTCTGATAGACTTCGCTAAAAGTAACCACGATCACTGGTTTTAAGTTTTGTCACCACCACTGACATTGTCATTTGAATCTTAGCCAAATAAATCCCAAGTACATGTAAATTATCAATTCAGGCACTATGTTGCTAAAGTGTCAGTGATTGCCTACATATATTTGGTGATAGCACCCTGATAATGAGCATGCTGGGATTTTTTCCCCAAATAAACATTTAAACAAATTCCATGAGAGTATTTTCATTGTGACTACCTGGAACTTGTATATAACTGGGACTCTTCTTTCCCATCTCAAAACAAACAAGCCGAAGTAGTGTTATCTCTGAGAGTCTCCAGGATGATAGTCTCCAGGTTCTGCTAGCAAAGAGCTCTTGATGATGCTATTTTATGGCTCCAGGCGATGCAAGGAGTCAACTGAGTATTGTGAGATAATTTTACATCATGCTTAGCTCAGCAATGTCTTTACCAGGTGGAATTCAGTCAATTCGCTTAAAAATAGTTTATGCATATTATATTCATTCATGAATATGCATTAGATGTGGTTCTTAGACATATATCACTTTACAGGTATATATCATACATTGAGAATATTCTTTTGTTCTACCTTACCCTTCTTCAGCTCCCCTTTCTACTTATATCATTTATTTCATCAGACTGGTTCTCTTGGGCTTCTGAGTCACATATACATACAATTTTATATCTTTATATAAAATCAAGTAATAACATATTTTTATGTCTGAAAAATCCTACTTGTGTGTATGTGTGCAGTGCATATGCATGTGCATGTGTGTGTGTCTATGTGTGTGGTTGCATGTTTCTTATACATTCCTNGAGTAATATTTCACTCTCGCTGGGAGGGTGCAAATTTGAGATATAGGTGACTCCTGAGTGGAGACCTTGGTACTAGCCTAATACACTAGCATTTGCACTTACTAGCAATTCTCCAAGTCATTTGAGGCCAACTATATGCAGGGATGACAGACAGACTTCTTATTTGTCTCAGAACAGCCTGCATGTAGTAACACATTCCTGGAATAAAGTGCCATGGAATTTAGCATAACTTAATCTCAGGCACTTCTAGTCTGAAAATAGTTTATAGCTATGCTGTCATATCATGCAAATTTCTATATAGCAGCTACTCACTAGGTACTTTGAGTTATATTTACATTCGAAGCAATTTGACTATGCTTATAATTCTGATAGACTTCGCTAAAAGTAACCACGATCACTGGTTTTAAGTTTTGTCACCACCACTGACATTGTCATTTGAATCTTAGCCAAATAAATCCCAAGTACATGTAAATTATCAATTCAGGCACTATGTTGCTAAAGTGTCAGTGATTGCCTACATATATTTGGTGATAGCACCCTGATAATGAGCATGCTGGGATTTTTTCCCCAAATAAACATTTAAACAAATTCCATGAGAGTATTTTCATTGTGACTACCTGGAACTTGTATATAACTGGGACTCTTCTTTCCCATCTCAAAACAAACAAGCCGAAGTAGTGTTATCTCTGAGAGTCTCCAGGATGATAGTCTCCAGGTTCTGCTAGCAAAGAGCTCTTGATGATGCTATTTTATGGCTCCAGGCGATGCAAGGAGTCAACTGAGTATTGTGAGATAATTTTACATCATGCTTAGCTCAGCAATGTCTTTACCAGGTGGAATTCAGTCAATTCGCTTAAAAATAGTTTATGCATATTATATTCATTCATGAATATGCATTAGATGTGGTTCTTAGACATATATCACTTTACAGGTATATATCATACATTGAGAATATTCTTTTGTTCTACCTTACCCTTCTTCAGCTCCCCTTTCTACTTATATCATTTATTTCATCAGACTGGTTCTCTTGGGCTTCTGAGTCACATATACATACAATTTTATATCTTTATATAAAATCAAGTAATAACATATTTTTATGTCTGAAAAATCCTACTTGTGTGTATGTGTGCAGTGCATATGCATGTGCATGTGTGTGTGTCTATGTGTGTGGTTGCATGTTTCTTATACATTCCTSTGTTGTTGGGTACCAATATTGGGTTCATAGTTTAGCTATTGTGAGTAATGCTTCAATAAACAAGATAAGCAAATATATCTGTGCTGTGCTAATGTGGAATCCTTTGCGTATATACTCAGGAAGTACCAGTATGGCTCAGTCTCACAGCAGCTCTATTTTTATTTTATAAGTAATCTCAAAACTGATTTCCATAGTGGCTAAACTAATAAACTAAATTGCATCCCTGCCAGCAGTATGTAAGAATTCTCTTTAGTCTGCATGCTCACCAGCATTTATTACTTGCTTTCTTATTGACTTAGATTCTCAACTGAGTGAGATCTCAGTGTAGTTTTAATTCTCATTTGTTTGATTACCAGGTGTTTATTTTTTAATGCTTACTGGTTCTATTTGTCTTTGGAGAATTGTTGGTCCATTTCATTTTATTGTCTTCAACTCATTGTTGATTGATGGGAGTCTTCTTCTTCTTCTTCTTCTTCTTCTTCTTCTTCTTCTTCTTCTTCTTCTTCTTCTTCTTCTATTTCTTCCTCTTCCTCTTCTTCTTCTTTTCTTCCTCCTTCCCCTTCTCCTCCTCCTCTTCCTTCTTCATTCTCCTTCGTCCCCTCTTTCCTTCTCCTTCCTCCTCCTCCTCCTTCTTTTGCCTCCTTCCTTCTCCTTCTTCTTCCTCCTCCTTCCTTCTCCTCCTTCCTCTTCTTTCTCTTCCTCTTCCTCCTACTCCTTCTCCAGAGAAAGACAGAGTTTCTCTGTGTAGTCCTAGCTTTCCTGGAACTGACTCTATGGACCAGTCTAGTTTCAAACTCAGAGATCCAACTACCTCTGTCTCCCAAATGCTAGGACTAAAGGYATGTGCCACCACCATATGGAAGGCTGATTTCTTCTTATTTAGGTATTTGAGTGCTATGAGTGATCCAGATATTAATCCTCTATCAGATGCATACCTAGCAAAGACTGTATACTATTCTGTTAGTTGTCTCTTAACTTTATTGTTTCCTTTGCTGTTCAGAAGCTTTTAAATTTCATAAGATACCATCCATTAATTGTTGGCCTTCCTAAATTACTGGATTCCTAATGATGCAAATGATCAGTCTCATCAGTGAACTATTTTGTGGCTTTGGCATCTCATCTCCATCAGTAAAGGGGAAGAATCCTCACCATTTCAGCATGACTATTGTTGATGTGCTTGTTCAGCCCTTAAGCAGGTTGGTGACACTTTAAGGGTGTATCTTCCACCTTTACTAGGAGACACTATCTCACAACAAACTCCATAATCCCCTGACTTCTACTGTCTTTCTGACCCCTGTTTCTCAATGTTTCCTGAGCCTTAGTTGCCAGAGTTGTTTGGTAGACATATCCTTTGTGGCTGGGCCCCACATGACTACATTTAAAGTGGTTGTGGTATTATTTAATGCTCTCTGTCTGTTGCAAAGAGAACTTTTCTTCAGGAGGGATGAAGACTATAGTTGTCTGTGGATATAAGGAAACAGTTTTAGAATGTGGATAGGGGATTTTGCTGAGTTAATGAAATGGCTGTTGTAGGTTCTCCTCCAAGTCCAAGATTTCTCTAGCTCTCTGGGTAGATGGCTGGGTTTCCAGTACCAGACATATTTTCCCTCTTCTTGGATGGGTCTTAAATGCAATCAGAGAGTTGTTGTTGACCACCAAGGTATTCATGCCACTGCTCAAGGGTCCCTGGTCTCTGCATCTGAAATGTGAATTAAATTCAGCAATGGGGACTTACCTTTCATTCCCTGGGGAAAACCAATGGCAATAATGAGAGAGAGAGAAAGAGAGAGAGAGAGAGAGAGAGAGAGAGAGNGAGAGAGAGAGAGAGAGAGAGAGAGAGAAAATGATAGTGATATCTTTAGTGATACTTTGTAATATTTTAGAAATCTCTTAGGTAACCCTGACTAACTTCTCAAAAAGGGCCTTTTATGCCTGATGCTGGGCAGGAAAATGAGTGTGTAAGTATGTGAGTGAGTGTGTGTGTGTTATGCTTTTATGTAGATCGTAGGAGTATGATTCCTTATGACATTTTGAAACATCTTTACACTTATTTTACCATCCTCTCCTTAATATATATTTCTCTCTCTCCCTTTCCTCCTTAGAATCCCACATTTCCTCCATTTGCTCAGTCAGTCAGCTTGTATTCTGTTATCCCCTTCTTTACCACCCCCACCCCCACACTGCCAAGGGATCTTTTCTAACTTTGCTGCTTTCTAAATTTACCCCAGGATGTGTACTCACATTTGAAGATTTGGAGCTAGAGCCTCCAATGAGAGAGAACATGTGACATGTCTTTCAAGTCTGTTTTGCCTTACTCAGTATGGTCTTTCCTAGTGCCTTCCATTTACCTGCAAAGTTAATGATTTCATTTTTTCGTCATACTTAGTACTCTAGTACTAAGTCATAATAGTACTCTAAAGCATATATTTTAACAATGTCAGGTGAAGGGCATTTAAGTTGTTTCCACTTACTAGCTATTGTGAACAGAGCAGCAATAAACATGACTGAGCAGGTGCCTTGGGAGGAGATGGGGAGTCCTTTGGGCTTATGCCAGAGAGTAGTATGGTTGGGTCATAATGCAGATTTATATTTAGCTTTTTGAGATTTATCTACACTGATTTGCAGAGTTGTTGCACCAATTTACAATCCACCACAGAAAATGAGGTTCCATTTTCTCCACATCCCTTCTTCATGTGTTGCCAGTTGTTTTACTGATCTTTACCATTTTAACTAGGGTAAGATAAAATCTCAAATTTGTTTTGATATACACTTCCCTAATTTCTAGTAATGATGAACCCTGTTTGAGATTGAACTGCGATCAAGCTTTATGACAGGAAGCAAAGTGGTGTAGAAGCGAGAAAGGGTTGGTGGGAATGGAGTGTCTGTCCTTGGTGTGACTTAAAGCCTTCTATTTAAATATTTGCAGGCCTATGACTCATTGGTAGAATTTGCCTGTGTATAAACATAGATTTGTGATCTCTGTAGCCATTGCTCTAAAAGTTATAATATCTACCTCTARCTGCATCRTGTACATTACTTATTCCTAAATTGGCAGAGATACCTGAATATCAGACTTATTGAAAAAGCTCTTGGCCTGTGTGCAAAGGCCATGTTTTCTCTTGAATGTATGTTTTATAATTTCAATGACCTTACAGCACATTTTAAGTTACCACATGGAGTAATGGATTTCATCATTGTATCTTCCTCTACATGATAGAATATGTATGATTATCTTTCCTTTTCACATATTCCTCTCTTTCTCAATATACCCCCTTCCTCTTCACCTCCAGATAGTTCAAGTATTTCCACAGTTACATTCCAGTCTCTATTTCCTACATTAACACTGCTTCCTTTTTTCCCATTATCCTTTTAATAGTTTTGTGACCTACATACATATATGTATATATACACATATGTATATATACATATATATGTGTGTACATATAAATATATAAACACAGATTGAAAGATGACATACACATAATTTAAAGGTTAATTCCATATATGAAAGAAGACATGGAACATTTATTTTTCTGACATACTTATTTCAGTTGTCATAATAACATGTGCTTAAATACATTTGAGTGGAAATACTGAYGTAATTTTTCTTTTGGCTACATAAAATTCCATTGTACTTATGTTCCATATTCCAATTTTTCATTTATTTATACTGTGATCATCCGATGAAAAGTTAATGTTGAATAACAATAATTATCACACTGTCTCCATCGAGGTCCAATTCTGTTTTTATACAGTTTTTGAAGGATCTGAGACTATTCGTTAAAATATTAGTAACTTGTGTTATTGATACAGTTTTGTATCTTAATCGTGATGATTGTTTAGTTAACATTGTGATGGGTGAAGAAACATGAGTGTCACTTATGTAACCTGTGGGATTTGGATGATGGCCTTGACTCTACTCTCTTTCTATAGAAACAAATATTAATCTGATCTGAATTAATTTTACCACTCAATATGATATAAAGTCCTCTGACCTCTTCACAATGTTATAAAAGCTAATAGTAACTCACAGCTTCTCCTGGCTCAGCAAAATGAATATTGTATATTTAAAAATGAAGAGGAATTGCTTGGTGCTCTTTTTTTTCTTTTTTCTTTTCTTTTCTTTTCTTTTCTTTTTTTCTTTTTTCTTTTGGTTTTTTCAAGACAGGATTTCTCTGTATAGCCCTGGCTGTCCTGGAACTCACTCTGTAGACCAGGCTGGCCTTGAAATCAGAAATCTGCCTGCCTCTGCCTCCCAAGTGCTGGTATTAAAGGCATGCTCTACCACTGCCAGGCCTTGGTRTTCTTTCATAGCAATTAAATGTTTCATCGAGGGCTGATGTACTTCTTTTTAAGGGAGTAGTGCTTTTGTTAAAATAAATTTGAAAATGAGTTGTTTTCCTTCAGCTTTATACACACACATGCACACACATGCATGCACACACACATGCATACACATGCACACACACATTTCTTTTCAAAATGTGACATCAGCTTAGATAGCCTCTACCTTCACCCCTCTATAGTACTGCATTTTTATGGTCGAATTTTACATTGCCATAGAGACAATAAATCAAAACATACTCAAAAATGAAAATTGCTGAAATAGTTATAGCATGACATCTAATGATATTTAGACAGTCAAGTCAGGCCAGTTTGGTAATTAGCTCTAGTTGCCATTATTCTGCATACCAAGTACAAGGTAACACTGTCTTCTGTGCTTCTCACTTCTGTTTCACAAAATCACTTGACTACTCTGCTTACAGCTGCTTTTGCTTTGTCAAATGAAGACTAGCAAAGTTATTGTGTACTTTCATTATTCAGCCAGTATTCCAAAAGCCTGGTAGGGTCTTTTGGCATATCATAAGGAAAATCATTCTTATAATAAAAACTTCTCACCATCTGACTATAAATATAATGGCACCTGACAGTTTTGTAAATACTTATAATCTCTAATGAATTTTCAGATACTCCCTTGAAGTGCTTGTTGTGCTCAAATATTAATGTAAGACAGATGGAGCAAGAATTGATATTCTTTTCAAATTTATTTATTTATTCACCTTACATCCCAATATTAGTCTCGCTTCTCCTCCAAGGACCCCCTCACACAGATCCTCCTACCACTTCCCCACCCATCTCAGAAGCACCACTTCACCAGGCACATTAAATTACTAAAGAATAAGCATATCCTCTTCCACTGAGGCCAGACCAGACAACCCAGCCAGGGGAACAGGATCCACAGGTAGGCAATAAATTCATGGACAGTCAATGCTTCAGGTTCTGGGGGACCTACATGAAGACCAAGCTGCACTTTTGCTACATATATGCAGGGGACTTCTGTCCAGCCCATGTATGGTTAGTGGTTCTCTGTTGGTCTTCTGTAGAGACTCTGTTCTCTTCAGATGCTTCAGTCCTTCTCAACTCTTCTACAAGACTCCCTGAACTCTATCTAATGTTTGGCTATGGGTCTCTGCATTTGTTTCCATTGGCTGCTGKGTTGATCCTCTTGGAGGACAGTTATGCTAGGGTCCTGTCTGTTAACATAACAGAGTATCATTAATAGTGTTAGGGATTGGTTCTTGCCCATGGAGTAGGTCTCAATTTAGGCCAGTCATTGTTTGGCCACTCCCTCTGTCTTTGCTCTGTCTTTGTTCCTGCATATCTTGCAGGCAGGCCAGAGGTTTTGTGGGTGTGTTACTGTCCTTATCATTCCTTTGAGAACCCTGGCTGGTTACATGAAGTGGCCACTTCAGTATCTATATCCCCCATTGCAAGGAGTCCCAGCTAGAGTTGTTGCAATAGCATGTAGGTCCTCTCCCCAATCTCAGATTCTGGCACTTCCCAGAGATGCCCCCTCATCAATTTTTGTTGTCTCCGCCCCCCTCCATATCCTTAGTTTAAGACCTCTGGGGATTCAAGCCACCAGACAGCAATCTGCACACAGGAGGTAGGCAGAGCAGCAGTTCCTGTGGGCCAGCCAGGTGTGGGTTCTGGGCCCTGTGGGGTATCCTGCACTGCCCACCACTGCCGCCTTCTTTGCTGCTGCTTGGACTGGACAAACGGACCAGGTATCTGAGTTATCCTGAGTTTAAGATCTCTGGGGACTGAGGCCACCAGGCTGTGACCTGCACGCAGGATCTGGGMGGGGAAGTAGTTCATCTGTGTGCCAGCCAGGCCTGGGTCTTGTGCCCTGTGGGGTGGTCAGCACTTGGAGGGGCTCCCAGCCACCATCTTCACTCCCTGACAGAACAGACAAGCAGCATCAGGTCCACAGGGACAACCAGGTATAACATTGCTT
>BDUI01002492.1:76584-87401 GCA_002335545.1 Apodemus speciosus | reverse complement strand
CAAGTTGTTTCCCCCAGAGAAATGACAGAAAGTGCATAATGTKTCAGTGGTGATGGACAAGGGCCGTAGTAAACAGGGTTATTGATTGAGCCACAGATGTCTCCAGACTCCTTATCTCCTGGTAGAATTGGAGAAAGTGATGCAGCTGAGATGGATGAGGCTGGGAACAAAGGAGCCTGCTGTGAGAAATTCATCATTAACTAAAGAGCAGGACTTTAGCTCCTGTGGTTTCCTGTCTGGCAGATCACTGGCAGTTCTCCCAGGGCCAGGGGCAGACCTGGCCAACTATAAAGCCAGCCTTGATCTTCCTGAGGGCTTAGTTTGGGGAGAGACTCTATATATGAGGGGATGTAATCAAATGGGCTGACTCCCCCTCCCAAAAAACTCTTTTTCTCTGTCTCTATGTCTCTGTCTGTCTCTCTGTCTCTGTCTCTCTCTGTCTCTCTCACTTGCTTTCTCTCTCTCTTTCTCTCTCCTTTTCTCAGGTCAGAAATTTTTGAGATGTGCCAATATATCCATGAGTACACAGATGAATAAATAGAGAAAGGGATTAATAGAGTGGATACCTCCACACCCACATGCAGAAAGTGAACAAGCAAATTAATGTACAAATGGGAGTCTACACACACACACACACACACACACACACACACACACACACACACAGAGGACAAACTGTCTGCATCAGACGTGCATAGTCTCCATTCACCTTTCTTTTGCTGTTTTGCCTTCTCTCTGTGATTATTACACTTTCCAGTCTCTTGGAGTTGAGTCTACCCTTCACATATTTTAAGACACTATTAGAAGAAGGCAAAGGGGTAATATAACCAGTCAAATCTGTGAATGCGCATGGTTCTTTCTTTACCTCTTAATGACCAAGATGCTTAGGAAGCCTTTCCAGGAAAAAAAAAATAAAGGTGCATTTCTATCCCTTAGCAGCCTGTGGCAAGTAGCACAGAGGAAGCCCTAAGCTTTCTAATAAGATCATCTTGAAGCAAGTGTTTGTGGCTGATTTCAAAGCCAGGCATTGAGACAGCCCTCCAGTAGCAGGCAGACAACACCCACCGTTGGCTTCAGACTGAGAGGGTGGCCGTGTGTAAGTCACTTCCAGAACCCAATAGCTTTGTTTCCTCTGGACAAATTGATGTAGGTTTTGGACTATTTCAAATGTTCAAAGAATTAAAGAAAATTTATCTCCAGTCAAGAAAGGGTCATTAAAATTGCTCTCTTTTAGGTCATTTATAAATAATGGCTGTGTGGTGGACAGAGGAAGAAAATTAATTTGGACTCCATCCATGTGGCTGGGGTTTTTCTTTCATTTTTCTTTTTTTAATTGCTAGGTGTGACCTCTACCCTTTAAAGTGCAAGAAAAATGTGTCATTAAACTGCTAATGGAATATGAGGGACAGCTCAGCAGTGACTGGGCTGGCTACCCTTTCACAGGATTTGTGCTTGACTCCAGCACTCGCATGGCAGCACACAACTGCTTATAACTCCAGCTCCAGGGGAATCTAAAGCCCTTTTCTGACTTTCTGAGGTAGCACACATGCAAGTGTTAAATATATATATATATATATATATATATATATATATATATATATATATATATATATATTCAGAGAAAAATACCTTAAAAGTAGAATTATCACATAGTTTTAAAATAACATTAATTGTATAGCGTTGCTGCTGTGCCAACAATACAGTTATTACAATTTGAAAGCATTTCTTTATAATCCCAAGAAAGGACAATGTTTAGGATGCTAAATTCATTGTTTTCAATTTCATTTTTTAAAAAAAAGCTGGGTGTCTCAAATAAAGTTGTTAGGATACATGAGGTTCTGATTATATTTTTCCATGTACACGCTTGGTCATGTTTGAGGCACAGATGCATACAATCAGTACTACCCTGAGTTATTTCTGTAATAGAAAGTGATTATTAACATAAGRAGAGAACAGCACAGAGAAGTGGGTAAAAAGCATAGAATGGTGTATATAAGAAGATATAGAAAAGTCATGCGATAAGACTGAAGGTGGCATTTTCTGGATGRTTCTTAAGTGATATTTTCAGACAAGTCCTCGTGGTAAGGTAGTCTTTGAACTGAAATAGCTTTGCACTCACTAAACCAGCCCTGTCATATGAGGTGTTCTTTGTCTCAGTGTTGTCCTTAGTTTACCCCTAAGTCTTCAAGGCAATGYTCTCATTGAGGATAAAGCAATAGAAGATATCTTCATAACCAGTGTGAGAAATACTTTCTGCATCTGGAAATTGTGTGTGCATGTTTTAACATTTCTTTCTTCCAAAATGACCCTCTGTAAGCCTGGCACTGTCACTCTCCTTATTTTTTAAGGCACCTTTGGCATTTCACTTTCAATGCCAGTAAAAGTTCAACACAGCAAACACTTCTGTGAAAGATCAATGTGCTGGGTGTCAGCTTATTCTCCCTTTGCATTCGTTCCCGAAGAGTAAAAAGAGTTGGGATTTTGGAAAATAAATGTTCAGCTAGAAATAAACATTTCACCCTTGAAGCTATGATGGACACTAATTGAAGCTAAATCAACACTGAATTAATGTAAAAATATGGAGGTCAAAAGTGAGCACCTTGTCCCCATTGCGAGCCCAAATCTTCACACCAGTGCAAAGGGGTCTTGGAAACTGGCTTGTTGTATTTAAGTCTGTTGGATCACTGGTGGGAAACCCCAGACCAAAGTATGCAATAATTCTTGTGCTCCTGGACAGAGACTCCTGCAGGCAGGTGACACTCGTGACCTTGGATAGACAGAAAGCTTCACTTTTGTGTTTTAGGAAACTATTCTTTATGATTGTCCAAAGAGGTAAAAGCCTTGGCATTACCTCTTCTACTCCATAGGTGATAAAAATGGGCACAAATATTCAGGGATTTTTCACTTGAATACAACTTCCCTGCACCCTGATGCTTCCTCCCCCAATTTTATTTGGGGACAAATCTAATAATTGTTATAATACCTTGAGTTTAGATTTTATGAAGCCTTTTATATAGTTGTTTTCTGTTTTTGTCTTTTGGCAAATGCTAGTATAATTAATAATGACATTTTGAGGTTGCTGAGAACAGATTTCATATCACGAGTCTAGTATGGCTGTCTCATCAACACTGAGTTCTTAACGCTGTGCTGATATTTGATGAATATGTGTGCATTGATTTCCTGTCGAGTAGCCCCTGCTGAGCTCATTAACCTTACCTGAGGAAGAAAGGTCAGTTGTTGTTGGTTTCACTCTCTGAGGAAAGCATGGTGGGTATTAAGCAGCAGCAGATCATTTTGCTGCCCCACCTCTGGGTCCTTGTGTATCATGTTGGACCTGTGGACTTTATAGTCATTAGGATGCTAACGCAGAGTCAAGCAAAGAATAATTATACACACAGGATTAGTCAGTACTTTCTGGGTAAATCCTGTCTGTATTTTTTACATAATGATAAGACCAGCTTGTCATTTTGTTGTGAAAGAGAAAGAAAAACCAGGAGTTGGAGGTTATAAACTCTGTGTACAAAGTAAGGATTTCATATTCATCCCACAAATGAAGGATTTCATGGTTTTATGCTCTGGTAGCAAACAACTCTGGTGGCCAAAAAGCGTTTCACTTTATTTTTGGCTTTTTGATCCTATAATTTGGTAATAGCTGGACTATATAATCATGCAAAGCAGAAAACATTAAGAATAAAAAGGATAACTTTATTATTCAAGAAGAGAAGTATAAACTCAGATTGTAGGACCAGGTTGGTTATATTCACTTTAAGAGTTTACTCTATTGTTTCCATGATCTGTCCATTGATGAAAACAGGGTAGTGAAGTGTCCCACTATTATTACGTGAGGTACAATGTGTGGTTTGAGCTTTAGTAAAGTTTCTTTTGTGAATGTGGGTGCCCTTGCATTTGGAGCATAGATGTTCAGAATTGAGAGTTCCTGCTAGATTTTTCTTGATGAGTATGAAGTGTCCTTTCTTAACACTTTTGATACATTTTGGTTGATACATTCAATATTAGAATAGCTACTCCTGCTTGTTCCTTGGGACCATTTGCTTGAAAAATTATTTTCCTATCTATTTACTCTGAGGTAGTGTCTGTCTTTGACATTGAGATGTGTTTCCTGTGCAGCGAAAAACACAAAATTAACAGAGACATATTGAAACTAAAAGAACTTATGGACCACATAGATTTAACAGATATCCACAGAGCATTTCATTCTAAAATGAAGAATATACCTTCTACTCAGCACCTCATGGTACCTTCTCCAAAATTGACCATATAATCAGTCATAAACAACCCTCAACCAATACAAGAAGATGTAAATAATCCCATGCATCCTATCAGATCACCACAGACTCAGGCTGGTCTTTAATAACAACAAAACAATAGAAAGTCCACATACACATGGAAGCTGAACAATGCCCTACTCAATGAGAACTTGGCCAAGGAAAAAATAAAGAAATTAAAGACTTTAGAATTTAAAGAAAATGAAGGCACAACATACCTAAACTTATGGGACACAATGAAAGCAGTGCTAAGAGGAAAATTCATAGCTCTGAGTGCCTCCAAAAGAGAGCATACACTAGCAGCTTAACAGCACACCTGAAAACTCTAGAACAAAAAGAAGCAAAAATACCCATGAGGAATAGATAGCAGGAAATAATCAAWCTCAGGAATGAAATCAACCAAGTAGAAACATAAAGAACTATACAAAGAATCAACAAACCAGGAGTTAGTTCTTTGAGAAAATCAACAAGATAGATAAACCCTTAGCCACACTAACCAAAGCACACAGAGACAGTATCCAAATTAACAAAACCAGAAATGAAAAAGGAGATATAACAACAGAAACTGAGGAAATTAAAAAAAATCAGATCCTACAATAAAAGCTGATATTCAACAAAACTGTAAAATCTGGATGAAATGGGCAATTTTCTAGTCAGATACCGAATACCTAAGTTAAATCAGGATCAGATAAACCATCTAAACAGTCTCATAACACTTAAATAAACAGATGCAGTCATTAAAATCTCCCAACCAAAAAAAAAAAAAAAAAAAAAAAAAAGCCCAGGAAGAAATAGGTTTAGTGCAGAATTCTCTGAAACCTTCAAAGAAGACCTAATACCAATACTCTTCCACAAAATAGAACCAGAAGGAACTCTACCCAATTCATTCTATGAAGCCACAGTTATGAAGTGTATTCTCCCTTGGAGATTGACCGGTTTCTGTCTAATCAGGAACCTGTCACAATTTTCTTTCATAGAGGACTTCCTAAGAGATTTTTTTTCTACTTCTATCTTGTGTAATGTTCCAAACAGATTTTAAAATCTGCTTGAGTKCATATTACTTTTAGTTTCCGAAGATACCATATATATTTAAGAGGCATTTAACTGTTATAAATTATTTTGATGACTTGAAAAATGTCAATACTGAGTCATGTATTTTAAAATAAATCTTATTAGTTTAATAAAAATAATGCAAGTAAAAAAAAGAAATAGCTTTCTCTTGGTGGACTTCAATAAAGCCATATTTGTCCTTTGTAGCCTCCAAGACTATTGAGCATGGCCACATAAATGGCAACAAAGGCTAGCTACCAAGCCTGACAGCCTGAATTTGATCCCCAGTATCCATATCGTAAAAGGAGACAATTCTTGAACCTTATTCTTTTGTTGTCTAAAAGTACACAATGGCAATTGTTCTTTCTCTCTCTCTCTCTCTCTCTCTCTCTCTCTCTCTCTCTCTCTCTCTCTCTCTCTCTCTCACACACACAATAAATGAGTATATAAATGTTAAAATTCACTAAATAACAATAAACTACTACATACATACAGATTAAAAGAAAAAGAGCTTTCTCTGCCAGGAGCTAGACATGATGGCTTTCAGGAAGGATCTTACTGTGGTGCTATAGCTCAGAGGGTGTGACTATGCAGCCATCTTTCAAAAGGTCATAAAAGATGATGGGATTCCATGAAAGTTAGTGAGTTGCTTTCTCTAGATGTATGAATACTATAAGAAAGTGTAACCAAACCAAGCAATAACTCTGTGTTCTGAGTTCATATTTTCAACTTATATACATTTGACAAAGTGCTACAGGGGCTGAAGATAGCACAGTGCTTAAGAGAATCATCTGCAGTTCTCCCAGAGGACTGCAGTTTGGTTTGCAGCACTCACACCAGGCAGCTCACAACTGCTAACTCTATCTCTTGCGTATTGGATACCTTCTTTGGATTCTGTGGGCACCCGCACTCACAGGTATGTAACATCCCCTCTACATACATGTAGTTAAAAAATGAAAGGAATTCCCAACTTAATTCAATGTTGTACACACTGCCATCCCTTGGGAACTCAAATTCAGATATTTTCTTTCTCCCTTTCTCAATGTTAATTTTCAGGTAATCACATTAAAATTAATATTCCAATTTTAGCTTCTAGTTTATGTGCTATGCTGTACCAGACACTTCCCAACATTATTTGTCTTTATTAAGCAACCCTGAAGCTTGGTGTTATGTGGCCAGAAAAWACATAAAGAAAAAGCAAAGCAGAGACTTTCGTCTTTTGCCCAGTCTGTAACAGTAGATTCTGGATCACATCCTGGGTCTGGTTGGCTTCAAGCACATGGACCTTCTGCTAAATCCCTACATGTCCTTAATCAGCAATCCCTGAACGTAGAAATGCCTTCACTCATTCACCACCTGACGGCAGGCATCTGTTCACACAGAAGATTAAAGTACTTTGCTTTTGTTTCCTTGTTGTTAGACTGCCATTAAGTCTAGAAAGACCTGACCATCATGAATTTTTATGTACTTATGACGTAAATTTTACCTCTGGTGAACATCAGCATGTTATTTATTGGCAACTTGAGATCTAACTGTTTCAAGTGATATATTTTTTCTGTGATCATGGACAAACAACGTTTTGTTCTGTTCTGAAGATTATCTCTGAGTGTGGGATGCTTTATTGTGATTATGCAGTATTAGTGTTCTTGATTCTATAAATATATAGGTTTTAAGTTACCCCAGAGTGACACAATTTCAGCACATCTCCAACAAGGAAGTAAGCCTGCACTGAAATCATTACCTCTTCACTGACAATAGGTAACTTTAAGCTTTTCAAAGCTTGCAAGGAAATATATACCAACTTTACAGAGATTTTAGTACCAAACAATGTATTTAGTTAGAACCAAGAATTCTCTTCCTTTCCTAAAAGTGAATAAATACTATGAAATGTCAACAGCATTAATTACATAGACAATTACACATTTTCTTCCTCCTCACAGATTCCATTCTCAAAAAGATAACAAGATTAAATAAATACTTTTAATAGTCAAGCTACAGGAATAATGCAAATGTCCATCTTCACAGAGAAAAAAAATCCTGTCATTGATGACATGATTGTAACTCAAGGACATTAAGCCACATGAGGTCAACTTGGAAGAAGATATTGCATGATTTCCTTTCTATGCAAAATTTAAAATGCCAAAACTCATAAAGCCAAGAATGAAACTGGTGACTACCAGGGTCAAAAGGCAAAGTGCAAAGATACAAGAGGGAAGGTCATGGCCACAGCGTTGGAAGTAAGAGGGATGGATGCCCATGGAGTCTACTGCACACCATGATGATTGGAGATAATGCTGTGCTATATGCTTAACTTTTTCTGAAGATCAATCTTAGTTACAGTTTCTTACTGAATAAAAATGAAACAGAAGGCTTAGTAGAAAACTTTCAGTGACCATGAATATGCCTACAGTTTTGAAATCAGTGATATTTTCATAAGTGCATACTCACCTTCAAATTGGCCATATATGTTTAATTGCTCTTTATTATGCATTTATTATATTATTCATATATATGTAACAAAACTTGTATATATAAAGTCTAATATACTACACACCTTATTGTGACTTTTTCTCTCTTTCTAACACCTCTGTATAGAGAATGCTCAAGGAAAATATTGGTTATTGTAGTTAGCCAATAAATTAGAGAAGTTTTCACAAACACACATGTGTCTGTCCTCTTCTAGGTACATGTGTGAACTGGGCAGACTGGCTGTTGCATATAGGAAGCTTGCTGTGTCAAGTTTCTTCAAGATAATCAGCACCAATTTTGTGAACAGCACAGATCATTTTGTTATTTTAGTGCAGAAATCCACCATTCTCTACACACATGTAACAGGAAGAGATTGTAAACTCAATGTATGACATTTCTTACATTGTCATAAAAGCCAATGTAAAGGTAATGTTTGATTGACTTGAGGCTTGGTTTCATCAGGAGCTCTGTCCATGGTGTGCATCTCATTGTACATGTGAAAGAGTCCCCAAGGTTTAGAAAAGCAACTATATGAGCAGGCTTTCTTACATGGTACAAATTAATTCCTAACACACAAGACTTTCTTGTCCTATTAATTCTTTAACAGGCAAGATAGAATGCTAAGCATATCTTCTTTGGTTAAATTCACAAAAATAATAAAATTCTCAGTCTTTTTATTTGGAAAATAGTGGTGTGAATGCACACAGTAATGCCAGAATTTTATAGTAAAATATGACTTTAAATGATTAAGTTTTCTTAAAAATAACAATGGACATTTTGCCAAAAGCTGCACTTGCAACTGGCCCTTCSTCTTTCTAGCAGACCCCAAGGGAGATTAATAGTGGCCCCAGTGTTGTTTCTTTTCTGTTGGTGTATATATGAAGCCACACTGTATAAGGTCTTCTGCGACAGGGAGCTAATGAGAAAACACACATAAAAGTTCTATGGGTACTACAAGCATTGTAAACATAAATCTACCTAATGTCTTCAAGAGATGTGGAGGGATCTAGAGAGAGGAAAATGATCAAAACACAGTATATAAACATGAATAAACTTCATATTATTGAAAATAATTTTTAGTATAATGTTTCTCATCTGACTCTTAAGTAAAGTAAAACTGCCTTTCAATAGTAATGTTAAGATGCCAAGAATAGCCATTTCCACTGCCAAGACAGCTTTGCAGGGGAGTGGAAACAGAGCAGTCTAATTGTGGTAAATAACATCTATTATAAATGTATGTGTACCAAAGTTTATATACAGATTGAAGGTGCATACTTCCAATGTATGACTTAACTTTTTAGTTCTTAGTTCTTCTCCAAGTAGCCTTAAGTTTTCTCCCCCTGCCCTTTTTTCTCTCACGTCTTTCTCTATCTTTCCTACCTTCTGTGTCTTCTCTAAYATCAGACCTAAGCCTAAGTGAAACACAATGACTTCATCCTAGCTTATGTGTTTATGAATTTTCATGCAGAACATTCCCCCAGAATTTCACATCAGATAATAATTATCTGTATATTCTTCAGCCATTGCATATATCTCAAATCATTCAATGTCCATTCCCTAGCTTTCAGCTCCATTTCACCCTGTTTATTCTCTGTACAATTAGATTTGCAGCAGCCCTTACCCCAGGCATATGATTCCTTGGCACCAACTCTTTTCAATATTTGACAGTGCTCCAGAAGGTACCTAACTGTTCCTATCTTCTGTCAGCGCTGCAACTTACCGATCACTGATGAGAGAAATCATATGCACATCCTACTCTCTGCCATCCTGCATCAGCAATGCCAAGGCCATTGTTAAGTTCCCCCAAGGATCAGAAATGTATTCTTTTATATTCTTCTTAACTCCATTCGGGAGTCTTTTACTCCTTCATTTCCATAGGTCTCCTCCACACACCTGTTTTATAAACACACACCTCTAAACTACTGCCGTAAGAAATGGTTTCCAATGAGAGTTACATCTAGATATCCTATTCCTTTTCCCCTCTGCCAATCTCATAGACAGGTTCCATTTTCCTCTTTCTGTCTGGCCTACTTCTTCCTACTTTCAGTGCTCCTAGACTGTTCTCCAGTGCTTCCCAAGTCTTGCTCTCCTCTTTCTTCTTTAAACCACCATGTATTCTTTAAACGTTATAAAATACACTTAAAGGTTATAAAATATYCAAATTCCTGCCACCCTATCAACTCAGATTTTTTTCAGGAGCTGCCAAACCTATGAAGCTTAAGATTGCAATCTAGAAGATCTCCACATGTCTGTCTCCTTACAATCTTTTTCACTGTTGGATGTCATTGGTTAGGTCAAATTGGAAACTCTAGAATATTCGTGGAGCCTTCTGTTTCATTTCTCATTATAGGCTGGTGCACATTTCTATGTGCACACCATGAGTACTTCTCATGGTGGCCTTTAAACCTTTTTCTGATGCATCAACTCAGGTTTCCATACAATATAAAGAATGTCTAAGAAACTACAAGTCACACTATACCTCTTCTCTACTCAAAACGTGAAAAGACTTAACTTTGGCCTTAAAATCTATTCTCTCTTCCAAGATGTAAATTAAAAGGGATAATATTTAAATTCATCATTTTGTTTAATCACAACAATATTACTAATATCCCCATTCTATAGATAAGGAAATAAGCCAGAAGCCACTTAGATAATGCTGACTGAGCCCATGTAATATTCTATAATGGCCCTAGAGTCTATGCTATATATTATGCTAGCCTATATTCTACAGCAAGTTGCTGTATTAAAAGGCTCTGAAGAACTGGGCCATTTCCCATCCAATCAACCTTACCACTTACCACGTCTACTAGCATATAAACTTCACAGTGAAAGAGGCATTTGTCTGCTTTGTTCAGTACAGTTTCCTAGAACTTGTTATAATGTTCACTAAGGACAGGAGCTCAAGTCTAACTGTGGACTTGSTGCATGCTGATCCCAGTCCCAGACAGCACACATTTAAATCCTACTATTGAAATCTCACCCTTCTCTTTAAGGTTTTTTCTTTCTTTCTTT